>PVKM010035414.1:0-15180 GCA_004027735.1 Carollia perspicillata | reverse complement strand
GGAGGGATTTACCCAGGCCAGTCAGCTGGCAAGCTTTGGCTGTGACCACTGGCCACTGACCTCCACCTTCTGTGGAAGATGAGCTGTGCAGGGGCACGGTGGTGGTGCTCCAACATGGCCTACAGCTGTCCACTGGGTGCATGGGCCTTAGGGTTTCCCGGGTAGCACAGGCTAAGGTCAGCTCCAACCTGTGTTTTGCCTGGGGCCACCCTGCCTGAAGTATAAAGCAGTCTGCGATGGATGCTACTTGTGTCGGGCTTGGAGATTCCCAGGTAAAGTCAAGTTGTGAATGTAGGCTGGCTGCTGCTAATGCTGGGCCTGAGGCTCACTGAGGCCAGCTATTGCTTGTTTGAGAGTATTTAGGAAGTTGTGAATGATCAGCCAAGACCAGCCATTCACTGGGAAAAGTCATGGTTAACAGCTTGGGTGGCCCTGCTAATTGGGTGGGATGGAGTCTCAGGGAATCCCCAGGGCGGGGCAAACAGTGTTAACTAGGTTGGTGGACTCTCAGATATGGCACCCACCTGCTGGCTCTGTGGCTCCATGGTAGAAGGGCTCAGAAAAGTGACAATGGCCTCTGCCCATCTTTTTGTCTGGGAGAAAGCTGTCCATCAGCTGCCACCTTGATGCTAGATGCTACAGTTCCTCACTTTATGCCACTGGTGACTTTCAAGTTGCTCCCCAGGTGCTAGAGCTCAGAGAGAGTGCATCTGAGTAAGTCCATGTGTGGTTTTATTAAGGGAAACTGCTTGGGACTCCAGAAGTTTTTTCCATTGACTCAGTCCCTGCTGGTTTTTGCAGCTAGAAGTTTTGAGGTCTTGTCTTCCTGGCACTGGAACCCGGGGCTTGGGGTCCTAGTGTGGGGTTGGGACTACTCATCCCCAAGATATCTCTCTCAAATTTTTATCCACCAATTGTGGTGTGGGGCCAGCCTGTTCTGCATCTCCACCCCTCCTACCAGTATGGATGATGTGGTTTCTTTAATTCCTTAATTGCCAGACTTCCATTCAACTCAATTTGTGACAGTTCCCTGTGATGGTTGTGGTATATTTTAGTTATAATTTTATGTGGTTATGTGAGGAGGCGAGTCGAGTTTACCTATGCTGCCATCTTGACCAGAAATCCTTAGTATTATCTCTTTAAACAATCTTGGCCTGGAGTTTTCTCTGAGGCACTGTTTTTAACTACAAATTTAATTTTTAAATAGTGTAGGGCAACTGTTTACTCCTTCTTAAGTGAGTTTTGGTAGTTTCTGTCTTCCAAGGAATTTATCCATTTTATTCAAGTTGTTGAACTGACTAACATGAAGTTATATTTACTTATTATCCTTTTTATATCTGTAGAATTTGTAATAATGTTGCTTCTCAAAAGCATGATATTCGTAATTAGTCTTTTTTCCCCACTGATCAGCCTGATCTTCTCAAAGAAAAGGTCATTGATTTTTCTCTATTTAAAAAAATACTTTATTGATTATGCTATTACAGTTGTCCCAATTTCCCCCCCTTTGCCTCCTTCTTGCTGGTACCCCCATTCCCTCCAGCAATCCCTCTCCCCTTAGTTCATGTTCATGGCTCACACGTATAAATTCTCTGGCTTCATATTTCCTATACTGTTCTTAACAACTCCCTGTCTATTTTTTACCTACCAATTTATGCTTCTTAATCTCTGCACCTTTTCCCCATACTCTGCCTTCCCCCTCCCAGCTGATAAGCCTCCCAAGTGATCTCTATAGATATGATTCTGTTCCTGTTCTGCTTGTTTACTTGCTTTGTTTTTTTTAGATTCAGTTGCTGATAGTTGTGAATTTGTTGCCATTTTATTTTTCATAGTTTTGATCTTCTTTTTCTTATATAAGTCCCTTTAACATTTCAAATAATAATGGCTTGGTGATGATGAACTCCTTTAGCTTTACCTTGTCTGGGAAGCACTTTATATGCTCTTCCATTCTAAATGATAACTTTGCTGGATAGAGTAATTTAGGTCGTAGGTCCTTGCTTTTCACAACTTTGAATACTTCTTGCCAGACCCTTCTTGCCTAGAAAGTTTCTTTTGAGAAATCAGCTGACAGTCTTATGGGAACTCCTTTATAGATAACTTCTTTTCTCTTGCAGCTTTTAAGATTCTCTCTTTATCTTTAACATTTGGCATTTTAATTATGATGTGTCTTGGTGTGGTCCTCTTTGGGCCCAACATTTTTTTCCTTTTTTAAAAATTGTTGTTCAAGTACAGTTGTCTCCATTTCCCCCCACCACTCCCTCTTGCCCCACCCATCCCCACCTCCCACCTTCAATCTTACCCACCTTTGGCTTTGTCCATGTGTTCTTTAGACATGTTCCTTGATGACCTTTCCCTGTTTTTCCAGTTATACCCCTCCCCCCTCTGGATTAATTTATTTCTATCCTACTTTCTCTCTTGTGTTGTCATATTAGCTATAATTTGGTTTTATTAGTGATTGCTTTAGGGTTTATAGCACACATTTTTAACTTACCACCGTCTACCTTCAAGTGACATTATACCATGTCACTAATAGTATAAGGGCCTTATAACAATGTACTTCCACTTCCTTTCTTTTGACCTTCGTGTTACTGTTGTTATACATTTTATTTTTACGTTATAAACCCCCAAACATATTGCTATTATTTTTATTTAACTGCCAATTAAATTATCTTGTTTCTAAAAGATTTTATTTATTTTTAGAGAGATGGGAAGGGAGGGAGAAAGTGAGGGAGAGAAACATTGACTGGCTGTCTCTTATAACTACCCCAAATGGGGACTGAACCCACAACCCAGGCATGTGCTCTGACTGGGAATCAAACCGGCAACCTCTTGATTTGAGGGATGATGAACAATCAACCGATCTACACTTTCCAGGGCTGCCAATTATCTTTAAAAAAAAGATTTTGTCTACTTATTTCTAGAGAGAGGGGACGGGAGGGAGAATGGGAAACATCAATGTGTAGTTGCCCCTGGCACGCCCCCAACTGGGAACCTGGCCTGCAACCCAGGCATGTGCCCTGATTGGATATCGAACCAGTGACTCTTTGCTTCACAGGGCAGCACTCAATCCACTGAGCCATACCAGCCAGGGCTGCCAATTATTTTTTAAAGAAACTTAAATGATAAGGAAGTCCTTTAACATTTCTCATACAGTAGGTCTACTGAATTCTTTGTTTTGGTATGTCTGATAATGTTTTTATTTTACCTTTTGAAAGATACCTTTGCTGGATTTAGAATTGTAAATTGAGAGTTTTGTTTTAAACTTTCAGTACTTTAAAGATATTGCTCTTATTTGTACTGTTTCTGATAAGGAATCTAATTTCATCCTCATCTTTGTTTCCCCGTATGTAACATGCCTCTCTTTTTTAACAACCACTTATTGTTTTTAAGATCTATTAATCATGGGTTCTAAGCAATTTGTTTACGATGCAACTTGGTATTGTTTTCTTCATATTTGTGCTTCACTGTGGTTGTTGCAATTGCAGTTTTACAGTTTTCACCAATGAAAATATTCCAATGGCTGGAATATTTTCAGCCATTATTTCTTTAAATATTTTTCTGTCAATTAACATGCTTGCAGTTGTCTCATAGCTCAGTGGTACTTTCAGTTTTGAAAATTTCTTTTTCTAAAAATTTTTATTTTTCAATTAAAGTTATATTCATTATTTTGTATTAGTTTCAGGTGGTTAAACAATCATATACTTTACAAAGTGTTTCCCCCAATATTTCTAGTACCCACCTAGTACCATGCAGAGCTATTACATTATTGACTATTAAAATTATTTTTTCTCTTTATTTTAGATAATTATTTTGCTGTCTTTGAATTCACTAATCTATTCTTTGGAAACATCTAATCTGCCATTAATCCAATAGTGCATTTTTTGCAAATTCAAATATCTTTGTCAGTTCTACGTCAGTTTTGATTCATTATTCTCCACAGTATAGGTCACATTTTCCTGTCTCTTAACATGCCTTGTAATCCTTGATTAGATGTCAGATATTGTAAATTTTATCTTGTTGCATGCTAGGTGTTTTTTTATTCCTATAAATATTCTTAAACTTTTCTTCTAGGACATAGTTCAGTTACTTAAAATTAGTTTGATCCTCTGGGTCTTCCTTTCATTCTTTGTTAGGCAGGTCTGGAGTAATTTTCCATCTCTATTCCTCATTACTGAGGCAAGACCTTCCTGAGCACTCTACACAATGCCCCACAAATTGTTTTTTCCAGTCTGGTGGTTGGGAATGGGCAGTCAGTGTTGGGCAATGTTCTCTCTAACCCTTTTGGAAGGTCTTTCCTTAGCTCTGGGTAGTTTCCTCTCATAAATGTGCTTACTATTATTCAGAATACTTGAGGATGACTCTCTATAGATCTCTGGGTTTTTCTCTCTGTGCAGCTCTCTTTTCTTCAGTACTCTTTCCTATGAACTTTAGGTGACTTGGTCTTCCCAGACTTTCAGTTCTGTCTCCTCAGTTCAGGGAGTCTGCCTGCTTTGCATCAATTATACCTCCTTGTGCTGTGGCCTGGAAACTCTCTCAAGTCAGTAAGATTGGGCAATCATAGGATTCATCTTGTTTGCTTCCTGTCTCTTAGGGATTACTGTCTTTTGTTGCCTGATGTTCAATGTCTTGAGAACTGTTATTTTAGGTGAGAGGGTAAATCTGGTTCCTGTTAATCCATTTTGGCCCAGAAGTATAAGCTCCACACATGTGATGCCACAATACTATTCTATGGAATAGATTACTTTTGGTTTTCTAATTAGTCACCATTATAAGACAAGCTTTCATAAATGTATTTTTGCACTACACAGTTGATTCTAAGAATCACACAGGAACCTTTTAAATAATACTGATTTTTAAACTCACTCTTTGGGTTTAGAGTCAGGAAGTCTGGAATGGAGCCCAGAAATCTACATTTTTAATAAGTGGCCTTGGTGAAAACTGATCTTGTATTTAAGACGATTAAGGGTAGGGGGACTCTGTCTTATCTTCTTCACTGCAGAATAACATTCTGTTAGATAACTTCATAAAATATTTGAGATTTTATAATCTGGGCTGTCTTAATTTGTACAATTCTACAAAATATAACTTTGCATGGTTCCTGTTTTGTAGTTCTTAAAAGTGGCAGGCATGTTTCATTTCCCACTTATACTTTCAGTGAGCATGTATCATTACCGAGGGAGGTGATCTTGGAAAATGTAAATTAATATGTAAGGTAAATCTAATTTCATAAGGGAAATGATAATATGATGGGGGTTCCATCCTTGAAATTACTAACTCAATGAATTCATCCAGCCAACATTACCATGAACTTTTATGTGGCAGATACTCTGCTAGGTACAGTAGTAAATGAGACAGACAGGTCTATCATGGCTAGGGTAAATTCACCTGAAACCAAATGAAGTTAACATCCATTATTTTGTCTGCCCCAAACATTTCTCTGCAGAGAGGAATTGACTCATGTTCTCACTGTTCCCAAGTTCCCAAATTCTAGGGAAAGAACTGGCCTAGCTTGAGCTGGGTGCCTATTCCTGAACCTATCTCAGCTTGGGGTAAATTCCTGGCCTTTCCTTGTTTATGTAAATCTTTCCCCTATTGTCTAAACTAGTTCAAGTTTGGTCTTTATCACCCGCAACTAAGGGAGTCCCAATCAATGAAGAAATAATCACAAGTGCAACGTTACAAATGAGAAAACAAGGGTGTAACAGGAGTATATCATCCTTGGAGGGTAAACCTCACATAGTTGGATGCATTGCAGAAGTTCAAAAAAGCAAAGAGATCATATGGGTATATGCTGCATAGCAATATAATGCTTTTAATAAGATAACTAAGCAAGCAAATGAAGCTATATTAAATGTAATAGAGAACTATATTATTGAAGATACACATTTTCCATAAAATAATTCTGATTTTTATGGCAAGCAGTCAACAAGAGAATAAATACACACACCTCTTCTAGGATCATAGAACACAGAAGAGAGAGGGGCTTCTCTAAGGAGACTTTTAGGGGACATTCAAGACCATTTTATACTTTCTGAAAGAAGTAACTCAGGGATGCACTTTTATACTTTTACTCAGTCTATGTTTCTACATAGTCAGCTTTCACATAAAAGACCAAGCAACTGTCACTGAGTTGCTTTAGAGCATGATGATCATAAGACACTTCTGGGGCACTTGTGGTCAATTTCATCTTCCTGTCTGCTTTGCTTGGCTCATCAGCCCTTCATCCTGCCTCTCTGACACAGCCTTTTTTCTTTTATAGCTGAATCACAACTGTTCTTGTTAAACAAACTGTGCTAAACTGCATATCTGCTTGCTCAATGTAGGCAACCCTGTGGAAAGTGACCTCTGGAAAGGGCCCATGTCTTATCTGTCACTATGTCAGTAGCATCTATATAGTTATCTGCACATAGTAGGCACTTAACAAACATGCTAAATGAATAAATAAATATGTAAAATGAATGAATGGAATATTGGACTTTTAGGGCTGGGTGGGATCTTGGGGATCATTTAGTCAAATGTGCTTTTGGCAATACTTGCTAAACAAAATATGAACAAATTGAGGTCAACTGACATAAAATGATTTGCCCAAGTTCCCCCAAAGCTGCTACTGCCCATGCTCTTAAGCCAATGTGTTGCCTGGAGAGCACCAGAAGGGGTGAGGTGATTTGCATCTCCCCTGCATGCTGTAAGTGCTGGGACAATACAGTACAACTGGCAAAGAACAGTAAATGAGAACTACAACCTGAAATGTCTACAGTTGAGGGCTCTCTGGAAATTGCAGTCACAGAATCACTGTGACTCTTCCTTTAATTTGCAGAGTAACTGGGCAACTTTCTTAAGTAGGTAATTTGTTTTTCTATATACATCCCGATATCCCTTTTGTACACTCTAAGAAAAAGATATGAATGCATTAAATTTTAATTTTTCCCTGTGGATATGATTCCTCCCCAAAACTTGGAACTTTCCCAATATTCCATCTCAGTAGATAGCATCATTGTCTATTCAGTTGTGAAAACCTAAGTTTAGGGTCACCCTTAATACTTGCTTCTCCATTGTCAATCCATTATCGAGGTCTATTGATTTTACTCTTCTGTTAAATCTTTTTACTTCCTTCCATTTGATATCCATCCTTCTAGTTCACAGTTCCATCATCTTCCCCCATACCCACTCTTGTTCCCCTCTAATCCATTCTCCAGACTCATTTCTCAAATAAAAATCTGCTCTTATCTCCTTGCTTAAAACTCTTCAATAGCTTCCTGATGTTTTTAAGATAAAGATAAAATCCATAACGTCTTTCAACATTTGTGTGGTCCTGTTCCTGCCACTCACCTTGTTTTCTATAGTCCAGTCATGGTTCCTTCTTTCCATTCTGAAACTATGCTAAAAGCCTTTTTACTTGCACATTTCTGTGCATGCTCCTTGGTTGGCCTGGATGGTCTCTGCTCTACCCTACATACCCTGGGCCTTTTTTGATCTGTTCAATCTGTGTTAATTCTATGAGAATGAGGTTAAGAGTCAGCATCAATTCTATTTCAATGCTATTCCTAAGCACTGAGAAAATTAATTCATATTAAATAAGCAGATGCGAATGGAATTCCTTCCATGGATGGAATTCCTTGGAAGCGAGTAATTGCATGGTCCATTTTATTTTAGCAACATTACTCAATTCTTTGAATGTCTTCCTAATTAGTCATCTTTTAAATCTGTTTAAGATAAAAGATCTAGAAACTGTGAGACTTATAAAAGGATCATTTTAACAATGTCATTAGACATTTACTTTTTCTTTTTTTGAAGCATGTATATTTATTTATTTTTAAAAAATATATTTTATTGATTATGCTGTAACAGTTGTCGTACCTTTTTCTCCCCTTTATTCCCTTCCACCCTGCACCACCCACTTCCTTCAGCATTCCCTGCCCTTGGTTCATGCCCATGGGTCATACATGTAAGTTCTTTGGCTTCTCCATTTCCCATACTACTCTTAACAACCCCCTGTCTATTTTGTATCTACCATTTATGCTTCTTATTCCCTGTACCTTTTCCCTCATTCTCCTCCTTCACCTTCCCTGCTGATAACCCTCCATGTGATCCTGTTCCTGTTCTAGTTGCTTAGTTTGTTTTTGTTTTTTTTTTAGGTTCAGTTGTTGATAGTTGTGAGTTTGTTGTTATTTTACTGTTCATATTTTGATGATCTTCTTTTTCTTAGATAAGTCCCTTTAACATTTCATATAATAAGGGCTTGGTGACGATAAACTCCTTGAATTTGACCTTATCTGGGAAGCACTTTATTTCTTTTGAGAAATCAGCTGACAGTTGTATGGGCACTCCTCTGTAGGTACTGTCTTCTTTCCTCTTGCTGCTTTTAAGATTCTCTCCTTACCTTTAATCTTGGGTAATGTAATTATGATGTGCCTTGAAGTGTGCTTCTTTGGGTCCATTTTCTTTGGGACTCTGAGCTTCCTGGACTTCCTGGAAGTCTATTTCCTTTGCCAGGGTAGGGAAGTTTTCCTTCATTATGTTTTCAAATTAGTTTTCAATTTCTTGCTCTTCCTCCTCTCCTTCTGGCACCATTATGATTTGGATGTTGGAATATTTAATGTTGTCCTGGGGATTATTAAGCCTTTCCTTATTTTTTTTGAATTCTTGTTTCTTCATTCTGTACTGGTTGAATCTTTATTTCTTCTTTCTGTTCCAAATCACTGACTTGAATCCCAATTTCCTTCCTGTCACTATTGGTTCCCTGTATATTTTCCTTTATTTCACTTTGCATAGCCTTCATTTCTTCCTCTATTTTGCAACCATACTCAACTATTTCTGTGAGCATCCTTATTACTAGTGTTTTGAACTGTGCATCTGATAGGTTGGCTATCTCTTCATTGCTTAGTTCTATTTTTGGAGCTTTGATCTGTTCTTTCATTTGGGCCAATTTTTTTTTGTCTTAGTGCACTTGTTACTATCAAGGGGCAGAGCCTTAAGTATACACCAGGGCAGGGCAAGCCATGTCACTGCACTGTGGTAGTGAATGTGGGAGAGGGGCCAGAGAGGGCACAATGCTGCTTGCTGGGCTCTGGGCTGGCCTTCAATCACTTTGTCTGCTACCCACAAGCAAATTGGGCCCTTGTGGTGCTGATTCCCAGGTAAGTGGTTTTGTGTATATTCTAGGACCCCATGGGCCTCTCCAATGGATTTTCCTGTGAGGCTGGGAGTTTCTTGCGTTGCTACAACCTCCACAGGTTTTTATAGCCAGAGGTTTTTGAGGCTTTGTTTTCCTATGCTGGAACCCTGGATTGTGTGGTCTGTCTTGCTCCCTAGTTGTTCCTTCCAGTTTATCTGCACGCAAATGTGGGACTGCCCTCGTCCTCTAGCCACTGCCTTGCCGCATATCCTCTCTTCCCCTCCTACCAGTCTGGATGGATGTTTCTTTTTTAACTCCTTGGTCGTCAGACTTCCACACAGTTCAATTTTCTGGCAGTTCTGGTTATTTTTTGTTTTTAAATTTGTTGTTGTCCTTCTTTTGGTTGTACAAGGTCGCAAAGTATATCTACCTATGCCTCCATTGTGGCCAGAAGTCCTTAAAGCATGGATATTAAAAAAATTATTTACTGACTTTAGAGTGAGAGAGGAAGGGGAGAGAGAGGGAAACATCGATTTGTTGTTTCACTTATTTATGTATTCGTTGGTTGATTCTGATCAGAGACTGAACCTGCAACCTTGGTGTATTGGGATGATACTCCAACCAACTGAACTACCCCACTCACTGTTTCGAAACCAATACCACTATTTCAAAATGTCTCTCCCCCTTTTTTGCTGCCCTAGATGTTTTCATACTCTGGGGTAATGTACCAGTATATATTCTTCTGTTTTTTTCCTTTGGTAAAGCTGAAGAGCAACTCCTTTTTTAAAAAAAGAATTTTATTTTTATTTATTTTTAGAGAGAGGGGAAGGGAAGGAGAAAAGAGGAAGAGAAACATGGATGTGAGAGAGAAATAGCAATTTGTTGCATCTTGTACACGCCCCGACCTGAGACTGAACCCGCAACCCAGCATATGCCCTGAGTGGGAGTTGAACCAATGGCTTTTAGCTTTGCTGGACAGTGCCCAACTAACTGAGCCACACCAGTCAGGCTGAAGAGCAATTCTGAAAGGAGAGGTAGGAAGGAGAATCAACATGCCTTAGGCATGATATCATCACAACAATTCTGGGCAGCAGTGGGGGATGCCTGTGGTAAAATGAGGGTCTGGAAACTGATTTCTTTCAGTTTCCAGAAACTATTCATGCCCTCCTTCTGTCCTCACCTACTAGTAGTATAGGTTGAAGTTAGCTGCTCTAACTCATGCTGTTATTTTATGAGGGTATAGAAAACTTTGTTTCTCTACTTACCATTGGTTCATCTGTGTTCTTTTGGAACTGAACCAGCCGAACTCTGGTCACATTCTCCATATCCATGTCTCCGTTAGCACTCTCTGGAGAATCACCATTTAAATAGGGAGAAGTGGGAGGAGGTGTGACCCTCAATGCTTCATCACTGTAAACTTCATGTGCCACTACATCGTGAGTCTGAAGTAAGGCCTAGTATTTTATGAAGAAAGTACAATATTAATAGTAGCACTATTCCAGCAGAAATCTATTCTATAAACATACATAAGGTTGTTATTTGCCTCTTAAAGGTATATCTCATCTACAGAGGACTCATAGTCCATTATACCTAGATACAACTATACCCTGGTTTCTTTATGACAAGTAATCATGATAAATTAAAAAAATGAACAAATGAATGAATGAGTAAATCAATGAATGCATGTGTTTGTTGATTGCCTGGGTTAGAGGTATTGTCTGTTGCTATAAGAAAGTTCCAACTAACTTGTCCAAATAAAAGCTGACATAATGCAATTTCAAATAACTTAGCAGAAAGAATCATCTGTAAATAGAGATGTCAAATTTGTGCTGGGGCTTAAAATGGAAACAAATGAAAAAATAAACAGTGCAAAAATTGGTGTGCTGAGCAAGTATCTTTCATTGATGGTATTAACAATAACTGTTACATAGCCCAAAGGATAAAGATAATTTATAACATATGACTTAGTAAAATAAATAAAAAACACATGTGTACCTGAAAGATTTTTTTTCAAAATATCACATGATACAGAGTTCAAAATCTAATCCTACCTGAGATTTGTATTCATTTCTACTTTTTGGAGCACTTGACTAAATTAAACATAAGTTGACAATTATCATTATGACTTCCTTTTGCAAAGCCTGTTAACAAAGAAAAAGTGATTTCTTTGTATTGATATCTGCATAGTCACCTTGGTGGAACTGGATAACAAATATCCCTTGTTTCCCTAAAAGTGAATATTCTTCTACATGCTGTGCTTTTGGTGCCATCACAAAAAAGTTTTTAATAAGCATGAATATTTGGACATTTCTACTTCAAAGAGAATTTTACAGCTGACTATTGGTATGTTTGGAGCTTTATACCAATTATATTTTCTTGTGTGCTCATTATAAATACAGTTTTGTTTTAATCTGTGATCTGTGTAATAATGAAATATCTTGTGATAATAAAATGCAATTAAGATTGCTTTGAAAATATTACTCTTAGCATCTCAAATTAAGTTATTTAATTAAAAGGCTTTTCAAAGTTATGACTTGGCTATTTTAATTTTAAGCCATGTATGTGAGGGAAAAAAAAATAACAATGCAGTGAAATTACAAAGAAGATGGTATTGATTTGTTATTAATAGAGCATGTGCTTGAAGCCATATATGCATTTGGGTTTCTAATGGAAATGGCAAATATTTCCAAGATTTCAGAGGGCTCGTTGAAACTGGGGTCTGGGTGAGGGGCTCCACAACGGCCCTGGGGACCTTGGCTTTCTGACCACTGCCTGACTATACCCTGCACTGGTACCCTGAACCCAAGTGTGAAGGTTGTGCTATGTGGGTAAATGCCCATTTTTCTGGTTTAATTATGGCCACTTAAGAGACTAAGACAGGGCAGAAAGCAAAAATCAGTAATAGACAAACTGAAAAACTTCATCTGCTTAAATTGATTGTATCAATTACAGATGTCTTCTATAATCAGTAAATTTTATTGTATTTTGTTTTATTTTTTTATCCTCACCTAAGGACATGCTTATTGATTTTAAAGAGAGGGGAAGGGAGGGAGAGAAGGAGGGAGAGAAACATCAATTGGTTGCCTCTCATACGTGCCTCAACCCCAACCGGGACTGAATTTACAACCTAGTCATGTGCCCTGACCAGAAATTTAACCCATGACCTCTTGGTTTATAGGACAATGCTTCAATCAACTGAGCCACATCAGCCAGGACCACAGTTAGTGAATTTTTAAAAGCATGCGTTGTTGACTAGAGGATACAATCCTCATATACAGTCAAGTAAACTGAGAACCAAGCTTTTATCAGGTTATAATGATAATTACACAGGTTAGAGAAAGTGTTCACACTGCTTTTTGCCAATTATTTCCATTTATCCTTTTAAATATACAAGCAAACACCTGTATTTTATTTTTTAAAAGATTTTATTTATTTATTTATTTAGGGAGGGAGAGAGGGAGAGAAATATCAATGTGTGGTTGCCTCTCGTGCGTCCCCTGCTGGGAACTGGCCTGCAACCCAGGCATGTGCCCTGACTGGGAATCGAACCATGATTGTTTGGCTCACAGGCCCGCGCTCAATCCACTGAGCTATGCCAGCCAGGGCCAAACACCTGTATTTTAATGTACTACTTATAAGGAAGGATAAAGCCACAATCACAAAATGCTGCCCAAATTGAAGTTTAAAAGAAAAATGCTTAAATATGTCATCATATAAAGACATACTTGATATTAACCACAGTTTGCCACTGTAAAAGACTGCTACCACAAAATAAAACTTAACACAAAGCTCCAATGTATATGTAAACAGAAAACATGGGGCCTCTTAACGGATTGTTTTTATTTTTAAAAAATTTAAAAATATTTTTATTTTAGAGAGAGGGGAAGGGAGGGAATAAAGAGAGAGAGGAACATTGATTGGTTGCCTTCTGCAAGCACCCCAATAGGGGCAGAGCACAGAGCTCACAACCCAGGTATGTGCTCTGACCAGGAACTGAACCAGCAACCTTTTGGTTTGTAGTATGATGCTCAACCAACTGAACCATGCTGGCCAGGGCGACAGATTGTTTTCAAAAAGCTATTAAAAGAGTATGCCAAAAAAAATCCCATCAGAGGTGTTTTTTTTTTTTAAATCTTACCTGAGGATATGTTTTTATTGATTTTAGAGCGAAAAGAAGGGAGGGAGAGAGAGAAACATCAGTGTAAGAGAGAAACATTGATCGGTTGCTTTTGATATGTGCCCTTACTGGGGATCGAAACAGCAACCTACGTATGTGCCCTGAGTAGTACTCGAAATCGCAACCTCTTGGTATATGAGACAATGCTCCAACCAACTGAGCCACCTGGCCAGGGTGGGAAAATCAGTTTGAATATTTTTCTTCAAATATGTAATGAGGGATGACTAAGCAATTGTTACTAAGCTGAAATAGCTGTTATTTTTAATTACATAAGAATTACGTAATAGGAAAAAACCACTTTCATTTTTTGTACTGTAAGGATATGGACAAGACAACTAACAACCTCAGATGAGAGTAAAAAAAAAAATCTGACTAGTTTTAAATGAATAGAAAAAATGCTAATTTCAGGTTCAAAAAGTAGTTCCTCTGGCTTCTTTTATTTTTAGTCATCACCTGAGGATATGTTTATTGATTTTAGAGAGGGAGGGAGGGAAAGAGAGAGGGATAGATAGAGAAAGGGAGAGAGAAAGAAAGAGACATCAATGTGAGAAACATCGATCAGTTGCCTCTGGCCAAGCACCCTGACCAGAGATCAAATCAGCCTTGTGGTGTACTAGACAATGTCCCAACCAACTGAGCCATCTGGCCAGGGATCCTCTGGCTTCTTAATTACAAATCATAACATTTACCTCTTAATGAAAATTTCATGACAACCTAAAGTGATTTTAACCATTTTGTTTTTTGGGAAAGTATGATACAAATTTGCTTTTAAAAACTTCTATTCTAGATCTGATATCTTAAATACAAAAATTAAAGTATTAACTTTATTAATATTTGTCTTTATCTTTACTGTTTTATATTTTACAATTGCAAGAACCAAAAGATCTCTTCTTTTTAAAAAATCAGTCTTTCAAATGGAATAACTGAAAAAGGGACTAGTGTGATAATATTTTTTCAAGACCTTTTGAGTACAGATTTTATTTTATTTTTTGACTTTTAGAAGCCAAATTTTAATAATAAAGAACAGACTGTGAATGCCCCAGAGCAAGCAAGCAAGCAGCAAACTAAACCAGCAAATTAACATAAAAGTCAAAGAGCTCTTACTGTGTGTGGCCCCCACAGGCAAGTCCTGAATGCCGCATTCCCCTATAACAGGGTACGGGGCCTCAAAGAGTTAAGTCTGCATTTGAACCCAGGTATGACCATGGAACCCAAGCATCTTATCACAAGGCAACACCTATTAATATAGATAATTTATCAATATTCCAAAAAGCAGTCATCCTAAGGTTTACTTTGAGCCACTCCCTGCAATCTCTTTATATTGTATTTTGGAATTTTAAGTTACTATTTGAGGTGGTTGCTCTAGTCTAGTCTCATTCCATGTTCAGAGAAATGGCCACAGAAAGATTAGATCACTTGAAGAAGCCCAGAAAAACAACAGAAATTAAAGATGTATTCCTGACACCTTTATTTAGACACCTAAGACTTAGAATATGAGAACATAAGGTAACATTCTTAGAGAAATAGAGAAAGCAGTCCTGTACCATTTGGTCTCTAAATTGCAGAGACGCTATTTCAGCTGCTGCTATAATCAGATTAGCAGCTTCTGGGACTATCTTTTCTGTTCATTCAAAAACAGTATCAAGCATTTCTGTGCCTGGGCGCATGGTATTCAGTAGAGAACAGGGGACAAAGTACCTGACTTCTTAGCCCAACAGGCCAGTGGGTAAAACATATAGACTTACACATGTTTTCCAAGTCCAACTGGCATCACATTCCCATTTTTGTCATGGATACTGGGACTTTGACATCCATGGCAATATTTAAGACACCACTCCTCAGAATGTACCATGTTGGCTGCTTCTAGGAAGATTGTTTTTAATTTTTTTTT
>PVKM010035413.1:0-15185 GCA_004027735.1 Carollia perspicillata | reverse complement strand
TCTTTTTGTAAGGCTGAATAATATACCATTGTATATATGTACCACATCTTCTTTATCCATTCATCTGACAACAAATACTGTGTTTTTTCCATATCTTGGCTATTGTGAATAATGTGAAGCGCATATGAAGTGCAAATATCTCTTCCAATCAGTGATTTTATTTCCTCTAGATATAGACCCAGGAGTGGGGCTGTCTGATAAGCACCTTGGCTTTTACTCTGAGCCAGACATCAAAGGGGTTTTGTGGGTAGTTCTGAGGTGGTTTTTATAAAATCATGTAACAGTTAGGTATTCATTCAGGCTGGTGGAAGGGGCAGGGAGGAAGCAAGAAACCACTCTGGAGGATATTAAAATATGAGGTGGGATGCTGGGAACTTTTCATAAGATTGCTGAAGTCAGAGAGGGCAGAAGTGGCTAGATTCTGAGTATATTTTGAAGGTAGAGACAACTGATGTGGCTGTACTTTTAAGGATTTATTTACTAAGCAAGCAGAAAAAAGGAGTTGCCCCCTATTTTTTATAGAAATACAGAAGCAGGAGTAGGTTTGTGAAGGAAGATCAGTATTGGCACCTGGGTGGAGAGGTCAAGTGGGAACCCTCACACATTTCCACACTCAGTTCTCCTGGGCTAAAGGTATATATATGAACTTTCAAAGCTGACCACAGATGTCCACCTGGTGATTCTAGTATTCATGGTTTCTCACTATGGTGACCACAGGGACTGTTGAGAAGTCAGCACCTGGATCCTAAGGTTGTTTCTATTATTGAATACTTTAGTGGAGAGGAAAGTTGAAAGCAATGAATATGCAACAAAGGAAGAAAAATTTTAATGAAGTATTATAAAAATATTACTTATATTTTTAAAAGGTATTATAAAAATTATACTTTCATTATAATGAAGTAAAATTAAAGAAATGAGTAATGCTTATGGGGAGACCATTAGCAAAGAATGAGAAATAAATTGGCACAAAATACCAAGAGATAATATGAAACTGGATAGAAGAGTCCAAAGTTCAGTTTTTAAAAGAAAATGTTCATTTTGATCAATTGTGAAGACTTTAGTCACAAAATATATTGAGGGTGAAAGCTCCTTCCTCTACACTCTTTTTCAATAAGTGTCTCTATTATTCGCTCTCTGAATCTATCAATCCCTCTCTCGTATTTCTTATATAAAACCTTTTATTTTATAAAAAAATCACCATATTGCCAAAAAGAGTAGGTCACTGCCTATGCTTACAAGGCTTGGCTAATGGGACACTGTGTCTTCAGTGGAAGGTCAGCCAATATTAATGAGGCCGAATCTGGGCAAGTATGTTTCTATGGAAATAACAGGAACCGCGATTCTTCGGTAGAAGTAAGAGGGTTGTCATCAGTGAAGATGGTCGTATTTAAGAAGGAATAGTTTTGTGACAAATTAACAAAAAAGAATTTGATGAAGAAAAAAGAACCAAATACTTCTGTGCCATTTTGATTATCCTTGTGGATGGGCATTATAAACAATGAAATACTTTCCTCACTGACAGCAGGAGCCTTGCTCTTCTGGATTAACTAGAAACACCTTTATGTGCTTCCTCAGATGCTGTTCCCATACAACTCCACCTTCTAACACTAAGCTTTCCAGCATCAGGGTGAATCTCTGGTCTCGCTGATTCTCCCTGATATTAAGGATTAGTCAAGAGCTGAATGGGACCTTTTTTTTTTCACTAAAAGAACTCCAGGAGTCGGAGATGGTTTTTCTTCCTATCCTTTGCTTAAAGAATAAAGCGATACCACTGCATTTAATTTATATATAGCAAAATATTGGATGCTGAAATATATTCTGTGCAAGCTTGGCCTATTCTCTTTCTTTCACATCACACAATAACTAACTATTACATGTTTTTATCTTATATGCAAGGAATTTTGAGACCATTCACTTAAACCATCTTGTCAACATGATCACAACAGCAGCTGTGTGTGGTACACACAGCTTAGACTCTTCAGGGACCACTCTTAAAATCACCTCTAAAGTAAAGACAAGGATTCTTTTGTTATCACTATTTTATTTCTCCGTTCCTGAGCATTTTGCTTGGATTTTTGTTTCCTTGTTTTAGGTGGTTTTCTTTCCCTAGAGGTTATGAAGTGGAAGGAAGACTGAACTTTCTAATGTGTAAGAATAGAACATTATTCATTATGATTATGGTATAATATATATTTTATTTCTATTCTCAGATAGAAACACAGATTCAGGACACTTTATGCTTGATCTAAATGAATGCCTCAGAAGCAAATGCAAATCAAATTCCCTAAGAGGCTTGCTACCAATAAGAATTATGGTAAAACTCTTGTTATAAAGAAAAGTTCCTTTTCAATAAAAAATAATATTGCCTGATGATATTAGGTTTTACTTATACTGAGATTTTTTTAACCTAAAAATCATACATATAGAATTTAAATAAGTAATTATTATGGAAATCTTTGGTCATGGAATAACTCACTAGCAGAATGGAATACTTTCAGTCATGTCATTAGGGTCAGTTACCACTGCATAAACAGGTGACTGGCTATACTTTATATAAATGACCATTACTCTGAGCTCCAGTTTATCAGCTTAAGCCCAGTGGAGCCCAGTGAACCAACCCTGCTCTGAAGAAGTTTATACTCCAGTCAATGGATACATCACAGAGAAACATAGTTAGAGAAGACAAGCATTATGAACATGTTGATTGGATGCAGAGAATATGAACACCACTAGAAAAAGATTCTGGTTGAAGAATAGTGGGTGGAGGTTGGCACACATGGAAGGCATGAGGAGGGAAGCTGTGAACAGAGACAATCTTTTAAACTAGAATGGCATTAAAACTGAATGATGTTAGTGTTGGGTGAGTGTTGAGGAAATAATGGGGTTTCTAATTTGTGTCATGAATTTATAGTGAAGAAAAGTAGAGAATAAAGCTACGTTATTAAGAATGACATCAAATAATGGGTGATCTTAAAATATAATAGAAGAGACCATAAAAAAGGAGCAAATGATGAAAAGAAAGGTGGTGTCTGTTGAAGGCAAAGTAAAAAAGGAGGTAAGCACAGAAGATGGGCAGAAAGGCAACATTTGGAGAATGACATTAGTTACAGGTGAATGAAAGTCATCTAGACTATGTAGGTACTCAGGCAGCAGACAGATGATAAGTTATTGACAAAGGAAAAGAGAATCGAGGGCTCAGTCATGGGAAGGCTTTCCTGCCCATGGACATGGGGACCCTTTGTGTGATGTGATCAGCCACCCAGCCACATTGAAAACCAGAATGTCAGCCCCAGGGAGCTAGATCTAGCCTATTGGGCTGTTTGCTGGTACATTTCCAGTGTTTAAAATAGCACTGCACAGTAGGGGCTCAAAACATATTTCCCGCATATACGCTACTTAATTTTTGTAATCTTCACCAGAGGATATGTTTTTATTGGTTTGAGAGACAGAGCAAGAAAGAGAGAGAAACAATGATGTGAGAGAGAAACAATTGCCTCCCCTATGTACCTCAGCTGGGGATTAAACCTGTAACCTTTTGGTGCACAGGACAACACTTTAATCAATTGAGTCACCTGGCCAGGGCCTGAACATTTACTATTTAAAAAGAGAGTTTGGAGTTTACTTTTTTGAAAACCTTCCCTAAATCTCTCAGGTAGTAAACTTTAATATCAAAAACACAGACTTTAGAATCAAGTATACCTGTGTTCAACTACTGACTACTTATAAAACTTGTCACCTGGATTGGCTACTTAACTTTTCTGATTCTCAGTTTTCTCATTTGTAATACAGCGACCACTATCCATCTCACAGTTTTATTATGAGGTTTAGAGATTATGAATGTAAAGTGCCCAGTGTATACCGAGGCACATATTAGTTACCCAGAGTCCATGACCCCTGTGAACTAAGAGCAGGTGTCACAAAATTACTCTCTCTTCTCTTTGACCCAATATTACATATTTCTGATTTATATCATTTATCACTTTGTACTACAGTTAACATGTCTATCTTCTCTCCCTCAATATACTAACTTCTTCATACACCAAATACCATTTTCTTTAATGTGCCTAGGAAATTGCTTCACTGAAATTTAGCATAATTCTTTTCTCAGTCAAGTTTTCCTGATCTGTTTAATTACACTTCAGTACTTTCTTTTCAAGTTATGTGGCACCTTTTATTCCTGACCTTGCAAAACCTTAGGTTCATGTTTGTCTTTACTTTTAGAGCATGGACATTATAAAGATAGGGGACAACGTCATAGCCACACATGCTTAGTGTCTAGTAAACTTCCTGCACTTACTCCTTATGTGAAAGGAGAGATGAATATACATGATTATGAAATCATACAATGCAAATAGACTGGGCAAGCTAAGATTAAAAGAATTAAATACCTACCAGAAGATAGTTTTCACAGAAATTATCTTAGAAAGATATTCTTAGAAAGGAAGAATGGACTAGTAGAGAAATAAATAAATTTAAATAGTTTAAGAACTCTTTCCCATAGACAGTTTTGAGGAAGACATCCAACATAACAGGAAAGTTTAGAGAAATTTTAAAAAACTAATCATTATTATACACCTGTCTTGATATTGAAAATAGTAGCTACTGCATTCCGCTTGAGCGATGATCTAGGTGCTTTCCATTCATTCCTGATCTGAAGGACCAGTGACCACAGAACATCATCTTGTCAGTCAAGAGCACTCACTAAGCTTCCATAAGGTGCAGAGCAGAAAGTTGGTGAAAATGATCATTAAATATGAAATATGGGTCTCCTCTGAGATTAGGAATTTAATTGAACAGACATGGACAATGAAAAGACTCAATGAACCTAGACTCAATTTCACATCATATTCTCAGATAATATAGACAGTTTGGTGATATCACTATGATATCAAGGGATAAAGCTGGAAGTCAAAATTTAGCCAAAATATTGTCAACAAATTGTTTCACTTGTCATGTGGTGATTTGTAAAATAAACCAAAAATATTTCATAAGTTTTTTTACAATTTTACTCTTTGCATCATAATTTATTACTCTGTTTAAACAAAAAAGGAAATATTTGATGAAGTATTGTAGAGCATTTATAAAATTTAAAGATATATTCATGGGTTTTCTGGAAGAGCACCTATTTTTTTTCCTAGAAAGCACAACACTCTGACACATATATTCTATCAAATCCAAATCTTATTATTTAATAAAAGAAGTAGAGTCCTTTGCCTATAAAAATTATATGAAATCTATATTTTTTTAAAGTGTAGCCTCTGGTAGATAGGAAATTCTATATAAGCAGGACAGTATTTCATTATTTATTGATTTGTGTGTACCAAAAAACAGGGCACATTATTTTACTTTTAAATGGATATTGTTGGTAAAAGTGAGGCTATTTTAATACTCTAGTGCCAACATAAAACATATATTTCTTAATCTTTAAGATCAGTTTACAAATACTAAGGGAGAAAATTGCTTTTCAATATTATTCTATATTAAGTTTTCAATGAGTACTCAATGGCATTAAAGAACACATTTATCAAAATGTAAAATCAGTTTAAGCTTGTGATCTTTTAAAAAATATTAAGAATTAGGTAGATACAGATGCCTGACTCTAGAACACAGCCATACATGTATGAAAAATCTAAATGATGAACTCATAGAGGACCTTTAACTCAAAGGCCACCTGTAAACCCCAAACGAGATGATCAGCACTCCTCCTGGAAACAATGCTACAATGGTAATGAAATGAGAGGGATCTTGTCAACATGTGAACTGTGATAGGGTACCCTCCCAAGCAGCTTTGTCCCTGTTAGCTCCTATTCATGTTGTGAGTCAGGCTTGTTTATCTGTTCCTAGCATGGAGCATTTCCTAACCCTTACATTTCCAAGCATTTCAGCTCCTGCTGACATAAATGCATTTTTCAAATAGAATGGTACTCTGTGTTCTGGTAGACATTTCAACCCTTGTATGCATTTATTTAAGATGCTTTTTTGAACCTCTGACTGTGAAAAGTCTGGGAAGGTGGTCTTAAAATGAATGGGAACTGGTTGTCTACAGAGACACTATAGACCTTTGATCTGCTGTTAAAAAAAAAAAATAGCTCCTACCTTGAACACAAACATCTCCCGGCGGAGAATGGCGAGTGTGTTGAAGTTGCCATCGCAGATGTTGGGTTTGGCCCCTGGGTAGGAGGGTCTGCCTGTGGGTGGCCGAGGTGGCTTGGGTTTGTCATTCCTCCGGGGGTCAGCTGGGGGAAGGGAGCGGTGTGGGGGCACTGTGGGTAGAGGTCTAGTTGGTGGAGGAGTCTTGTCTGGTGGACCTTTGGGAAACATGGACAGAACTTGGCTCACTTAAAGCTGGAGCAAGAGCACAACCACGCATCAGCAGAGGGCTCACTCTAAGAGGTCTTTAATTGTAAGAAAAAACAAACTGACTCAACAAACCATAGCCAAGTTTTCAGAAAATCTGCTTATCATGGTTGATTCTGGGTCCAAGTAACTGTACTCTCTTTTTTAATTTTTAATGACAATTTTTATAGCTTCACCACAGTCCTCATTGAAGAAGCTGCTTTCAAATCTCTTTTGGAAGTAGGTGGTGTATAAATAATAAATAAAGGGAAATGGATACTGGAAGCATGCATGTTAATGCCACCAAAATTAACCCTAGATGTTGAGGGACAAGGATTCTATGCAAATATTTCTAAAAGATAAACAACAATGTATGAAATTTTACTTAACCTTATGTCTCAAATTATATTTTATAACTTTTTCCTGACTTTCATAATTTTCTTCTAATTAAATATTCTGATGAATTGTTAGGAGAATTTCATGTGAATATCAAATCTAATACTATTGATTAAAACATCATTAGAAAACTATTAATGTGAAAAGGTATTTCCAAAGAGAGAGCTCTAAATCAAGGCACAGTTTACACATGTAATTTGGTACAGATGTAAAGTATCATTCCTCAAGGAATTTGTATTTTTAAAAAGAAACACAGGCCCTGTCCAGTTTGGCTCAGTTGGTTGGAGCATGGTCCCACAACCAAAAGGTTGTGGGCCCAATTCCCAGCCAGGGCACATACCTGGGATGCAGGTTTGATCCCGGTCCGGGTGTGAATGATCCCGGTCCGAGTGCATACAGAAGGCAACCAATCGATGCTTCTCTCTTGCATCGATGTTTCTCTCTGTCCCTTCCTTTTTCCCTTCCTCTCTCTCTAAAAGTAATGACAAAAAATGTCCTTGGGTGAGGATTAAAAAGAAAAAAAGAAAGAACCACAGACCAGTTTGCACTTAATGCACAGGTGGAAACACAAGGCCCATGGGCCAAATTCGGCCCACCACCTTGTTTTATCTGCCTGGCACCTTGTTTCTACCCAGCAGCGGTGCCGAGCTCCTTGCCCCTATTTCAGGAGTAGTTACATTTATACAGTCCTAAAATTACATTCAGCCCTTTGAAGGCAACCTTGAGACTAATGTGGTCCCTGGTGAAAATGAGTTTGACACCCCTGACTTAATAGTTAGAGATGGAAAGAATATTCTTTTGCAGACCTTCAGTCTGGGCTGCTGATTCAGGTCACAAGAAGAGTGCTTGTCAGTTACATTGGATACTCACTCAACATGACTACTCAGCCCTGAGTCCCAGACATATCTCTTTTCTGAGTCTCCCCAAAATCAGAGCAACACAAAAGTGGGCCTGTTTTTTCAAATATATTTAAACTGTGAGAATATTTACCACTGACATATTGAAATTGAAATACTAACAAATGAACAAAAATTACTGAACTTAAACTATGTTATTTAAAAATGTAGATGGCATCTACTGGACACTGGATATCATAGGTAACATATATTGTGAAAGTGAAAACTTCACGTCATTAACTCAGGAA
Organism: Carollia perspicillata; assembly: GCA_004027735.1. Taxonomy (NCBI): domain Eukaryota; kingdom Metazoa; phylum Chordata; class Mammalia; order Chiroptera; family Phyllostomidae; genus Carollia; species Carollia perspicillata. The sequence goes on along the minus strand of PVKM010035413.1, from coordinate 7,309 downwards.
AGCATATTCTTTATCTGTAAATGACAAATGTCAAGTATTTAACAACTATGTGTAAAATAAATGTCAATGGTTCTATTGAGGGAGATAAGATTATAGTCAACATATATAATAGTCTTTCTCCTTTTGTCTTAGTTTGCATTCACTGACTGAACCCACAAAATAAAAATGATTTAATTCTACTAGAAATTTACTTTGAATTATGTTAGTTATCTTAGCCATTTATTAACTACCACTCCCATGCTGGTTAATTTTCACTCTTAATGATTACATGCTTTTGAGGTAATTTCATTATATCTATCACACAAATGTATTTTCTAAACCCCAACAATGATTTGTCTAAGAAATATCTCATATCAACTATCATAACCTGAGAGACAACCTGTGAGTTTGTACCAAAGTCTCAGTATCATATAAAAGTCCTCACTGTTTTCATTGGTTACATTTATTACACATTTTACCTGAATTTAAGCACTAAAGCTTATTAGATCTTCATTATAACTACAAGTTTCAACTAAATTCAGAAACTTTTTTTAGTGTTTAAGAATTTCCTACAATCTGTATATTCAGGTATCTTGGAGTATTGCCAAAAAACTTGATTGACTGAAGCCTTTTGGTGAAAGACCAGACATTTATTTCCCTAGTATTTCTATCTCAGACATACTTAGAGTATCTATTTCAAAGAAGCAGTCACTGCAGGAACTCTGGATTTCTCTATGTTATTAACCAAATAGAAGCAGTGTAGCTCACCATAGATCTTCTGGATACCCTGCAGGTCATCACTGGGCAGCTGAAAGTTGTTGGTCTCCATATACTGGTAGAAAGGGGCCATGATAGCAGTGGGGTCATTGGAGTGCTCCAAGCCCAGAGCGTGGCCCAGCTCATGAACTGCCACGAGAAACAAGTCATTTCCTGTGTGATGAAAAGACAAAACTGACTGAGAAAAAAATCCAGTTGAGAGTTAAGATGGACAATTTGGTGTTATCAGCATTTTACCCAAGAAAAATAAGGGGAAATCTTGACTTTAACTCTCGGTAAGATTTTATCCTTAAATTTCTTACCTGCAAAATCCACTATGTTGTTTTAAAAAGGGGTTGGAGGTGGGAAGGCAGTGATCATTTCATTGAAGTCACAGAAATTTACAAAATTAAATGGACAAACTAGGAATGAAAGTTGAAGCAAGAGTACAGTGTCAGAAATTGCTACTACTGTAATAAAAGTGTTCTTCTGATTATAAAGCATGTGATGTAAAACATCTTACTTCTATACCAATCACATTAGACATAATTCTAACAGTAACTGAGTGAAAAATAGAGGACAGCTATGATCCTTACTTTAATTCAGGTTAGTTAATGTAGGTGTACGGGTGACAAATCTTGTCCAGAGCAGCAGGTCTTTGTATTTATAGAGCTGCAATTACATACAACTCAGGTCATTATTTTTATTCATTTTTCCTGCTAACATTATGTTTTTACAATTTAAAAAATCTATTACATTTAACATACAATATGATATTAGTTTCAGGTGTACAACAGAGTGATTCAATGTTTATATAACTTCAAAATGATCACCAAAATAAATATAGAACCCACCTGAAACTATATATAGTTATCATAATGTTATTGACTATATTCTTTATGAGAACTTGGGTTTTTATATGAAGGCTTTTGTTTCTTACCTAGAATGTAGGAATACAGTTGGGTAGGCTAGCAATCATAGTAACTAAATAACTAAATTTGCTCTGTAAATACAAGTTTTAATCAATTCACTGGTGATCAGAGCAAAATGTACTTAACTTAGAGTGACTGTTTCTCACTTAAAAAGAAGAACAGCTCTCTCACCTGTGGTAGATTTGCACAATGACATCGATTTAAATGCAAACTCTCAGAAATGCTTGATGTTACTCTCTTCAGTCAAAACCCTGTTGATGGCCACCATGTGTTGCCGACTCCATGAAGAAGGGCCAGTCATGTATATCTATTTAGGAATGCCCAGAATTCAGCTGAGGCACATGAGCATTTGAAGAGTTGAGTCTGTTACACATCTAATGGTCATGTTTCTCAGTGAAGAGCAGAACATGTGTGAATATAAATGTAAGGTTTTATTTTGTGAGTATGTTTAAGTAAAATTGTTTGCAACCATTTTCTTAAATAATGCACTATGATAAATCCCTTCAGAGGGCTATTTTTATTTTTAATGTTTTTACACAAAGCCAGGTACATAATCAATATTTTTCACTCTATAATATTCTGCATAGAGGAATGGATGAATCTCTGCAGCTGACTCCCTGGTGATATTAACATACCAAAGATGAGTCACTCAACACATCAGAGCCCACTAGAATCTCAAAGAATAACTGATTAAATACTGGTGTGAAACAAGTTACAGGTATTCAAAAGAAACAAAAGTTAAAATTTCCAATTTTAAAGAGCCTATCTTCTTTTATTATAAAATTACTTAAAAGGGAAAATCAAGATGGGCAAAGTGAACCATCTTATGCATTAATTTTAATAACAAAAATTAACTACCTTTATTAAGAGTTTACTAATTCTGTTCTGACCATTTTGAATACTTTACCTGCATTTTCTTATTTAATTCTCACAACAATCTTATGAGTCAGTCACTATTATCATGTCCATTTCAAAACTGAGGGGGGAAAAGGCACAAAGACATTAACTTCTATTTGCAAAGACACATAGTAGGTAAGGTACAGCTGGAATTCGCACTTCTCAGTTTGATTCCAGAGATCATCCTTGTAATTACTGCAGTAAATCACAGCACAACTATTAAAAGTATTGTGATGCACAACAGATTCTACATTGCAGCCCTGTGAAAGTTTCACTCATTCTGTAGTCCATCCCTGCCATTACCTTTTATTGCATACATACTGCACACTGGTCTAGACTCTGATGGTATGGTAGAGAATAAACCATACAAAAATTCCTAATGGGGGAGACTAGAAAGAAGCAAGAGAAAAAAGTAAAAACAGGATGTTACACAGTGACAAACAATAAGGAGAAATAAATCAGAGAAAGGGTGAGGTCAGAGAGGACATGGAGCTATGAACATACATGGAATTTAGACAGGTATGATGAAAGAAGCTTCTAGTCTGACCATGGTGGAGTCACTGAAAGCTTCTGAGCAGAGCAAGGACACACTCTGACTTACATTTTACCAGGACTCTGGTGATTAAGCTTGACAATCAGAAACAAGGAGCAAGGAAGCAGTGCACATCAACTTGTAAAGTTAGTGCCAAGATGCTAGTGACCTAAAGATGGTTTTCTAAACCCATCTAAAGACCTAAATCCAAACCACCTCGGGTTAGGTCTTTGGGTTTTCTAAAGATGTTTGCTCCCCTAGCTTTATTGAGGTATAATTGACAAATAAAATATTAAGGCATTAAAAATGCACATTTTGGTGATTTAATATATGTACAAATTTTGAAAAGATTTCTTTCACTGATTTAATTAACACATCCATCACCTCACATATTCACTTTTGCTGAGAACATTTCCTTTCTACTCTTACCAAAGAGTAAGGGTAGGAGTAAGAAAGATTAAGAGTAAAAGTAAGAGTAAAACACAGTGTTGCCAACTACATTCACCGCATTATACATCAGATCTTCAGGCATTACTTGTCTTGTAGCTGAATGAATGTTTGTACCTTTGCCAACCTCTTCCTCCCACCCCTACCCATGATTTTGCTTCCAACTCTCATGCAAAACACTGCAATGGAGGAAGAGATGAAATCAGAGACCTAGGAGGCCGCTACTCAGACAAGGTTTCGGAAAACAGAACTAGAGTGCCTAACAAATGTTGTAAATACTTTTGGTTGTGGGTAATGAAGGGAACATGGTCAAGAGTAAATAAATGTCTGAGGAATGAAGAAAGAGTGTGATTGTATCAACTATTGTGGAGGAGGAATTATGATTGTGATGGTCAGAGGTCAGACAGTGGAACATGAAAAGGCACAGGACTGTAGTTACTGGAAAACAGTAAATGTTTTTCTAAAGATGCTACTTTGAGTAAGTAAACAATGAAACAGGGCTATTGAGGATAATATTGGGAACATGACATAGTCACAAGGAGAAATACAAACAGAAGGAAGGAGGGGGTATTTACAAAGGAGTGGGGAATGAGGAGTGTTTGCATGTATAGAAAATGGGGAGCAAACATCAGGACTATGTCTCTTGGACACTTACAGGTGAGAAGGGGGCGAGAAGAAAAGGAGCCACCAGCAGTTTTAGACATAGAAAGTACAACAAAAATGGTAAAATGAACACTTATGGGATTTCAAATCAGACACCTTTGCTAAAATACACATCTGATATCTCAAGACATCATCGAGGACAGAGCAGCCTACAGCCAGACCATTCAGGGAAGTATGGCTAGAATTTCCTTTCAGTAGGTTCAAAGTCAAAGACATTTTCCATCAGGCACAGATCCAATGGCCCAAAGAACATCAGCAACCTAAGTACCAACAACAAAGTTAGGAGACCCAAGCACAGATGACTTGAGTGGGCCCCGGATGACTAGGAGTGGCCAAGGTGGCAGCTAAGGTCAGGGCCAACTCAGAAAATACCTTTAAACACTCTTGCCCTCTTTTGGCTAAACATATACTTCTTGGTCAGAGAGCCCCAATGTGACTTTACAGGGAATATGTTTTGTTTTTACCCTTTAAAAGGACAAAATCCAACCTGCATTACCTCCCTCCTTTTATATCATGTTCCCATCCTAGAAATTTAGAACACTGATCCCTGCCCCTGGATAGACAAGCAGGTATCATCATCTCCTCCTCCATCATGGCCTTAAGTCATCCACTAACCTTTTAGACTTTACGGAATTAGTAAAAGCACTCCAAATCTCTTACAGGAAAATAGTCTTTTAATCACACATAATTTTTATTTTTTGTATTACAAAAGACCAAAAATTAAACAAAATAATAACAGCAAAAATAATTTCATTTCCTGTATCTGTCCTCTTCAGATCAATCAAGTGTTCCCTAAGCCCCATTTCCAAGGGTGGAGGCATACCTTGTCTAAGAAAAAAGTGAGGCTTCACAGGAAATTAATTGATCCTTTATAAACCCATGAATCATTGAGTTCTCCACAGCACTTTTAATGAGAAATACTGGCTGAGAGCTCCACATAATTATTATTCTTAAGATGACTGACAATAATATAATTAAATATAAATAATATAGTTAAACTTTACAATAGTTTAAAAAGGTATGTTGTTAAAGAAAGTGCTACCCTGTGATTTGAATTCCACTAGAAACAAAAATTTCTGTCACATTCTGGGTTCTAGACAATTAAAACGTCCCAGACTTCTTTCCTACTGACAAAAATAACTGTTCCTGTAACAGCATTGCTTCACAGTATTGGAGTTACCCCTTGTCATATGCCTTGATCTTATCAGCACACAGTTACCAAAGGGGTATCTGCTCCTGGCTCTTAACATTAAATCTGTAGTGTGTTGCATGCAATGGTATCTCTAATCCCCTTGCCCTTTTATGGTACAATACAATTTTAGAATACTCAACTGCATATAATGAATGATACTGCATTTTAAATAATTTTCTTGTCATAATTACATTTACATTTTATTCTCAGCTCCTTCGTCCATTCATGCACTTTCAAATGCTGTACCTTCTGTGGACAACATAGCCTGAATGTTAAAAAATGTGGAGGGATTGTGCAAAAAGGAAAAAGGACTCATGGACATGGAAAACAGTGTGGTGACTGCCGGGAGTGATTTAGGGGACTAAATGGTAAAGAAAAAATACAATAAAGAAGTAAAATTCAGTCAAAAATAATAGAATGACCATACAATATTCCATACATATATATTGTTATAAATAATTCAAACATATATTATCCTATAACCTTACTCAAACACGAACATTGCACCAGTTTCACTGACTGTCTTTCTGGTTTCTCTCGCCTCATACCTCTGGCTGGCCCAGTCTCTCCATGGTCATCACTAACCTGAGTTTTGAATTTCCTTGCTTACATTTTAATATTTCTTACATTTAAAATATAAGGAGACTGAATACCTATCTGATAGGTTTTATAAAAATCAATAAAGGCTTTTCAAAGGTATACTACTGTGAAACATTTACAGTTCTTCAATATTCTAGTGTTCAATAAACACTCTAGAATAAATCAATACAATGAAAACAACTCAGGTCTACACTAGCCATGTAATGTGGATTCCCTAGGAAAATATTTGGATTATTAAGGCCAAAGTACATGTTTGATTCCCTTAGGTTATAGTTTGGATATGAAGTCTGTTTTTTAGTGAATTAGGCATGTCTTCACTAAACAGAGAAAAATCTTGCTAAGAACACTCAAGAGTGGCAGTGGTTCATTACTTGGCGATATTAATTAACAAGGATGCTTTCCCCCATCCTGCTGAGCCTGGGGAGGGTCTGAGAACAATGCCTGTTATGTCCCACGTCATCTATTCATGGGTAGTTTGTCTGTGCTGTGCTTTCCTCTGGCAGCTCCATTGGACGGTTAGGAGGATTCTGGAAGCCAACCTCCCTTCCTTGCATCTGAGACAAAAATATCCATTTTAGCGACTGCTTACACAAAAGCAATCATATAATAAATTAATTTAAATCACATCTTCTGCTATGTGTGAGCTGAGATTCCTATATTATCCTGTCATAATGCTAAGCACACCTGCCGTAGCAAGCCTTGTACCATGAACTACCACTTTCAGATCTGCAGCCATGTGACATATATTCATTAAACAATTATTAATTATCTACCATGTGCAAGGAGCTATTCACAGAATCATTAAACTATTGATAAATAATCATACCTGATCTATAGTAGATTTTTCCCTTTTGTTCCAGACAACAGGAAAGGCCAGGGTTTCTAAAGATAAATTACCCACAGCCTTCATTTTTAGTTGAGGAACTAGGAGTTTAGCCCAGAGATTCTGAGCTCTTTGGGGTTCACCAGCACCTCAGAGGCTTGAGTCTCAGTGACTTAGAGAAACTGTGGAGCTTCTCCCCAAAAATAAATGCATCAGCAGAGTATGACATGTGAGTTTGCCAACAGTTTATCTAATCTTAAATTCTTTAAGACAAACCAGGTTTAAAATCCTAACTCAGCTGTTGTCTGTATGAAATTTAGTAAATTACCAACCTCTCTGTGACTCACCTTCTATATTTGTAAAGTGGGTAGTTGGTGGGTTAAATAACACCATGCATATAAAATATTTTGCACAGTACCTAGAACACAGTTTAGTGCTTAATGAGTGGTAGTCAATAATCCATATACTCTCATTACTATTACAAACTT
>PVKM010035412.1:0-15189 GCA_004027735.1 Carollia perspicillata | reverse complement strand
TTCTGTCTTCTGCTCTTCCATCTTTGATCAGGTTTGCAATTCCATTATAATTGCTTGTTGAAATTTTGTTCTTGCTTCAAATTCAGCTACATTCTTTTAGTTCCATTTAGCTATTATCTATATCTCTTCCATGTTATGTATCTCTTTCTGCCTTGCATTCTAGTTATTTACTTCCCCTGCTAGATTGTAAGATATTTGAAGACAAGATCAGAGGCAGTACTTGCATATGTGTATTCAGCGAAGTGCCCTAATTTTAGGTGATCAACAAAATAATAAAATTAATTACGAGGCCTTGGTCCTCTTGAACCTCTTTGTATATAAGCTCTATCAGCTCCATTGGTTAGTCAAAGACATAAGCAATATGAATATTGAGGCAGGAGGAAAAAAGAAATCACTCCAAATGTACACTTTCACACCCAGGCTGGAGGAGAGGGTAGATCATTGAGTATAATATACTTTCCCGAGGCATCACAGGGATATGAAATTAGGATCAAATGCAATATGTGAGAACCTCTTACCTCCTTCAAATGCTCTCATAGCCTAAATACAGTATAGGTTATTTACTTTATTCTCATTCTTATTAATTTGTTTGAAAGTATATGCATCAATGTGTAAAATGTCATCTTCTTTAAATACTATACTACAAGATGACTTTGAATTTGGAAACAGTCTTCATGTCCTGTTTGCACTAGTTGTATGACCTTAAACAAATAACTTAATCTCAAAGTACCTCAGTTTCCTCATCTGTGAAATGGGGATAATAATATTCATATGAATTTCATAGGGTTGGTTTAAAGAATACATGAGCAACTTATAACGTATTTAATATTTTAAACTATTATTATTGTTTTCTCAGTTGATTATTGTATCACTTTAGAAACTGCAAGAGAAAAAGTAAAGATTAAAAATGTCACATTTTAAGTTTTAAGTTTTGGAACAAAAAGTTTAGGAGAAAAATATCACTGTAACTCTTACTTTAGAGCTTAGATTTTCTGTTATATATATATGCTCATAGATATATGAGAGAAATAAATAATGAATTAAAAAATATAATATGGCCTTGGCTGGTATGGCTCAGTGAGTGCTGGCCTGCAAACCAAATGTGGCTGGTTCAATTCCCTATCAGGGCATATGCTTGGGTTGAGGTCCAGGTTCCTAGTTGGGGGCATGCAAGAGGCAGCTGATTGATGTAGCTCTTACACATTGGTGTTTTTCTCCCTTTCTTTCTTCTTCCCTTCCCCTTTCTTTAAAATAAGTAATTTTTAAAAAAAAAAAGATGTATAATACAAATGGGATTGTATAACTCACAAATTGAGTCTTTCATTAGAAAGTTATTAAGAAAAGACAAAAACATCCATCATTCAAAAACAAAATGTTAATAATTTGGGGGAACAACTTTTTATAATGACAAAATGTGACTGACCAACCCTGTCCTGTATCATTCATTAATTTTTTTCAAAAACATTTCTTGAGCATGTATTATGTGCCAGACTGTTAGCAAGGTGGTGGAGATAGAGATTAAGAGTAATGTTGGCTCTCAAGCAGCTCTCCAGGAATGAGAGAGAGAGAAACTAATCAACAGTTACAACTGTTAGGACACAGGGTAGGTCTTATACAGTAGAAATGTGTGGGGAGAGCTGTGAGTGCTGAGGGAGGCATTCAATATAGGGGAGTGAGAAGACAGGATGCTAAGGCTGACATATGGAAGACAAGCAGGAGTGAAACAGACAAATCAGATGAGTAAGACTCTTTCAAGGAGAGGGAATAACATGCTTAGCATGTATTTACTTAATACAGCTAGGTTATTGGGTGTATAGGGGAAACAGAAAAGAAGCTAGAGGTTAAGGCAGGGTGCAAGACAAAGGACTTTTCAGCTTGAATGGAGATCAAGAAGGATAGATTTCTGGGGGAAGAGGGTTACAAGGGAACTAAATGGTAGTGGAAAAAAATACAACACAAAATGGAAAAAAAAAGAGAAAGTAACCTAGTTGGCATTTGTGAGGACTGACATGTAGGGTAGTGAGTCACAGAAGTCTGAAGGCAGGGAGACTGATTCAGACACTATTACAGTCCAAGGTTGAGACATTACCTGGCTAAGCAGGGACTGTGGGAATGATAAGTTTTTATTCACCTTTCTGGACACTGTGAGACACTCTCTGCTCTGGGAAGCCTTACCGAATTCACAGAAAGTGTAATGTCTCCTTTGTACCACTGCTGCACCCAGTCTCACTGTGTTCAAATAATTTGTCCTAATACCTGTCTTGTCCACCAAAAAGTAATCATCTATCTTATTTATCTTTGTATCCTTGGTGCTTAGAATAGTAGTAGATCTTAGGGGAACATTAGCAGAACTCAGAAAGGTGGCTAGAAGCTAAATCAATGAGTGGACTGATGTGACCTGGTTAAGGGACAAAGGAGCAGGGAATTAAGGATGGATCTGAGTTATCTAACTTGTAAGACAAAGCATTGTCAAAATGGATTAAGCTTTGTTGCAGTAACAAATAAAACCTGAAATGTTAGTGGCTAAATGCAACAAGGTTTACTGCTTCCTCTTGCAACTTCCAAGGCAGGTAGTGACCCAAGGATCCAGGGTTCTTTCATTTGGTGGCTCTGCCATCTCAACTGTGGTTTCTAGAGTCACTGTTGATGGAGAATGATGAGTTGGAGATTGCACCCCTGCCTCCGAGTGGGAGTAACGTGTCTCATATCCGTCATACTCACAATTTAAAAATCTAGTGAAATGGAAAGCAGGAAACATTTTAAAATGTCCTAAAATTATATGCAATACTGAAAGATTAAAGTATGTTTTTTTAGAAAATACTGCTTGTTTGGAAACAGTTCATTTCTCAAAAATATCTGTTTTCAATTTCTTAGCTTACTCTTTCCCCTCCCTAAATTAGTAATGTTTGATTGTTCTAAAAATGTCTTAAAAACTGACAAAACTTGTAACGGCTCTCCTCTCCCCTCCCCCACTGGCTTGCTCAGATTTCTACCCATGCACTTCCAAAGCTTCCTTCCCTTTGGACAGATAACTCTTGGTTTCTTGAGTGTTAGGCAGAATTTTTGCTCGTTAGCTCTTGGTTTTAGTGGACTAAGTAGTTTGTATTTTGTATTCATCTCTAGGGTAATAGATAGGCAAGTAATATTCAAAGATTATACAGAACAGAAATTATTTGGCAATTTAGTAAAAGTTTATTAATTTAGAATACATAAGAGGAAAGCAAATCTTTCTAAATGAATGGTCTTAACACAGACTCTTCTAGTTGAAATGCAGTTTTAATATCTTACAGCCACAGTGTATATAATAAACTTAGCTCCAAATGGATAATACATAAATCATGGGAGTTGAAGAAAAAATTATAATCTGCAATATGTCTTTAAAGCACTATATAGTAATGCATCAAAAATATGTCTTTCAATAATTTCTGAAGTACACTCAAATTACTGTAAAATTTGTGAGCTTTTGGTTTAAAATATGTAGTGATGAGATGTATAAGAAAGAAATTATTTTATAAGTTTGACTAAATTAGAACCATATGTTTCATATTAGAAACATCACAGATTATAAGGAAATAGGCATTTTTACTATATTTGATCATTCTTTTGGTTATATCCAGGATATTAAGTTATGACTCATTTTGAGAAATCCAATGTCTAGTCCCTTTCATATTAAAGTAATTTTAAAATAAGAAAGAGATTTTTTATTAAAACAAACAGATGAATCATGAATATCATATATGACTCCAATATTTTATTTCAGCCTTCTAGAGAGTAGCATTGGTTCTTTCTAATGTGGCTAAATTATGTGTGGAATAGTTATTCAACACCATACTTTTCTTATTCTTTTCTATAAACTCAGGTATTTTTGTAAGTGATTTTCATAGTACAGTATCAACAGATGGAAACTGAAACTTTGATTTCTCTAGGAAAGGAACCAATAAGAATAGTGTCTACAAGTACAAAATAATGTGTAATGTTGAGGAAGTACTTAAGATAATTGAAGTTGAGCATATTACTCTGACGTCTAATGTAAATTACCCAGATTGACTTCTTATAATTGAACCAATTCATCACATCTTGCTCTATTCTCCTCTTAACACAAACCATCACTGTGGCTTTTGAAACATATTAAAATTAATGTAAAACATAAGAAAGTGAAGGTTTCAACCATGTTAACTCACAAAACTGGCAACTTTATGTGGTTAAATTCAAATGGCAGAAATTTTAGAAAAATAGTGTCTTCTGTACTGGGTTCAGGTCAGCAGCTTGAGTCAAAATGCCCCAAAGGTAGAGACCAGCTGACCTTCTAACCATTCTTTTAAAGGGGCAGACAGCAATAACGGTTCTGCGGTTCACCCAGACAACATTGCAATTATAGCAATGGGTGGTGTATGATATTAAAGAAAAAAGGATTAAGGCATAGTCCCCCTTCACACTTCGTATTTACTAGTAGTGATCTAGATGCCCTTCCCAACATTAACATGGATTGAGGGAGGAGGGAACCTATCAAGCAGGCTCACTCCTCTGCTCCAAGACAGCAAGTGAATGCTAATCAGGTGTGGGCAGGGCGGGTCCTAGAGCAAGCCTTTCATGGCCAGGGCGAACTCATCTAGAAAGTGAGCCCAGGCAGTTCCAGCCTGATTCCTTTTAATGTCACAGTTCATTTGCAGAACCATAACTGGAATCAGGAATTAAAAAGGCTTGTATAAAAGTCAGTAACATTAAACCTTTAAGACTCATGTTTCATGTGTCATAAAAAGTCTATGAAAGGATTTTATATTCTGTACAGTGTTTTAGCACTTTCAATCACTTTTTTTTTCAACATAACTTTTGTGAACACTTTTATAGCCTCTAAATGAAAAACTAAACTATGTGTCATTCAAAAAAAAAACGTTTTATGGATCACAGAATTTAATAAAAGTTCTGCACCATAACAAGCGCCTGATAAACCTTTATTAAAATTCATTAAAAATATTGAAAAATATTTTAACAGAAATTAGCCCTCACTTTTTGGTAAACATGACAAATCACTCTTCAAGGAGTCTGCTTATTTATCACACATATGCATATTCTTTGGTGGTGAAATGATGAATTTTAGAAATATATAATCTGCTAGTCACTATAAGGAAAGTATTTCTTTGTATGTGGTGAGAATAAACAATCTCCTTAGTTCCCTGCATTTAAATATCTTTAATTTTTTAAAATCCTCACACAAAGACATTTTTTTTCATTGTATTTTTTAGAGAGAGAGGAAGGGAGAAAAGAGGGAACAGAGATAAACAGGGACGCAAGAGAGAAGCAGCATATGTGCCTGTACCGGGGACCGAACCTGCAAACTTTTGGTTATAGGCTGACGCTCCAACCAACTCAGCCACACCAACCAGAGCCAAATATCTTTAATAATTATGATATGTGTAATAGAATTTATGACATTGAAATAAAAATAAGAACAATGGGGAATATTCCTGAAAATATTTAACATGTACCTGGTGTTTCCTGGTGTTATAACCACATCAGAGGTATTGTTCTATTATACCTCTTAGGGTACAAAGAACAGATAGGGGTAGGCTTTTCAAATACATTTAAGAATTCATGCTGTTAGATGCATTTTCTTCGTCTTACTTTTTGTATTAATTTTACAATGACTGCATAATATTTCATATGTTTCTATAACCATTATTTATCTTGTAAATAACACTGCAGTGAAAGTATTTATGCCTATGAGTTTTTCTTAATTTATTTTATCCTGAGGGCATTCCAATGAGTAATTATACTGTGTCAAATTGTAAGAACTTTTAAACAAATCTCATAAAATACATGATCAAATTGTCTTTCAGGAGGATTGAACAAATTTGAATTGCACTTCTCAGACTATCAGATTCTAGCATAAAAATATTTTGTCCAAGATCAGAGATTTTCAATGAAATATTTGTTAATGTAGCATGTGAAAAAAACAATACTATTTTTTGACATATAAAAAGCTGTACTTGTTTAATATATATACCATGAGTTTGGTGATAAGTATCATTATAAAAACCTCATCACAACTTACGACAAACTCATCCATTGCCTCCAAAAGTTCTCTCCCTTCCTCTTACTTATATTATTATTCTTGGTTGTGATAAGATACACCATTTTATTATTTCTATATGATTATGTGTACATAAAGACTCTCAGACATTGGTGAGTCAGTGTGCATAATTTTACTTTATATATCTAGATGTTATTTTATTTTATATACCTATATATAAGTATTTAGGAATCGTATAGTATATACATCTTTCTATATATCTCTATATCTATCTATCTATCTATCTATCTATCTATCTATCTATCTACAAGGTCTGTCCAGAAAAAGTCCAGCCATTGATAATATAACAAGAATAGTTTGAGTGATATCAAGGTAACCTGGCAGACAAAAAGAGTGGGCTGGAATGAGCATGCATGAACAACAATGACTTCACTGCACTAGTCAGTGGGGGCGGCAGACGTCACTGAGTGAGCGTGTGTACTGTCTGGCTGTCACATTCAAAATGACTGAGCAAGTAGAGGAAGAAATCTGGGTCAAATTTTGCATCGAGCTTGAACATTCTTCTGCAGAAACTACTCAGATGATTCAGAAGGCCGCAGCTATGGACAACTGGTGATTGGCTACTTCATCAGGACAATGCTCCTGCTCATGCATCACATCTTGTGCATAGTTTTCTGGTGAAACATTAAATCCCCCAGGTGACTCAGCCTCCCTACAGCCCAGATCTGGTGTTCTGTGACTTCTGGCTTTTCCCAAAACTAAAACCACCTTTGAAAGGGATGACATTTTAGACCATTGATGAGATTCAAGAAAATATGTCAGGGTGATTGGGGAGAACTGTGTGAGGTTCCCAGGTGCCTGCTTTGAAGGAGACTGAGGCATCATTGTCCTATGTACAGTGTTCCTTGTATCTTGTATCTTCTTCAATAAATGTCTCTATTTTTCATATTATATGGATGGATACCTTCTGGACAGACCTTGTATATATAAAAGGATCTAGAAATCACATAGCTATATGCACATATCTATTTGTATTGGCATATAGATATGTAGATATAGACACACACACACAAAGGAAAAGAAAGTTTTTTTGGAGGAGGACTGTTTGTTATTTTGCAGTGTCAAAGTTTTCAGGGTGTGTGTGTGTTTCTGCAGATTTGAAAACTTCTGAGTGGTAGATAGTTTTAGAGCTCATCTCTTCTAGCCCTTTGTATTAATTACGGATTTCCACTGTAATACCCCTAATAAAGCGGCTAGGTACCCTCTCTTTGTATACAGTCCGCTGTTGTGGGTCTCTGTTGATGAGACCTACCATTCCAGGTAAAAAGATGTCTGGTAAAGATTCCCAGGGCTAAAACTGTACTCAAGCTTCTCTTCTCTAAGCAGTGTTTTGAGCCTATCTTGAAAATCTGGCCACTGATTTGACGCCTTGGAGCACACTGCCAGCGAGGGAATGGCTTTGTGAACCTCAGTACGAGGTTAGTTTGAGAAGACAGTAAGTAAGATGAAAGCCCCTCCATCTCAGGATATTAAACAGTTGACACAGCTGAGGTTTTAGTTAGCTAATGGTAGGTGAAACATCAGATTATTTAGATGTTGGATAAATTTGCTTGGATCTTGTACAAGACTAACGATTTCTGCTAGTGCCTATATTCATAAATTCTTTGGTTTTTAAATGACATCTACTTTATACTAATAGCTCTTTCAGTGGCTTTTAATACATTCTCGTAACACCTTTTAATATTAGTGTGGCATGTATCAAGAGGAGAAAAGGCCTGGAAAAGAAGCAATATAGGATATTCACCTAGTTTGCTTGTTTCAAAAAAAAAATGCAATACTTTTGGACGCATTATTTGTAGAGAAAACATTCAAGGTTCACAGTGATTTCAGGTAGCACAACCCTAACCTATTTCTGTATTATGTTCTAAGTTTCAGGGTTAATGCCTGTTGTCTGGACAGCAGCATAATTTATGCTTTTAATTACACTTTTTTTTTCAGCAATAAACTCACATTGTTTCTTTAGAGTAATGAAGTCACTCCTTAGCGATGGCATTGTCATAAAGTGATGGGACATAATGATAATATGATTAGAAAAAGAGTCATGAGCAGGGAATGATGGCATATTTAAAGGTGAATGAGAAAAATTCTCTAAGTTAATAAAAACAGTAGAAGAAGTTATATATGACTAAAGCCTCAAAAATATTATTCATTATTTCCATACATCATAGTGTCTGCCTTTATGGGTTTTTAAAAAGATTTTATTTACTTATTTTTAGAGGGAGGAAGGGAGGGAGAAAGAGAGGGAGAGAAACATCAATGTGTGGCTGCCTCTCATACATCCCCAACTGGGGACCTGGCTGACAACCCAGGCATGTACCCATGTCCTGACTGGGAATTGAACTGGCGAGCTTTCGGTTTGCAGGCTGGCAGTCAATCCACTGAGCCACACCAGTCAGGGCTTTTTGTTTTCTGTTGAAATCATAGCACCAAAATTGTGGATCAACTTTTGACCAAGCCGAAGAATTCAGCTACTAAACAAAGGTGGCTCGATCCCATTTTTAAAAACCTCCAGAGAAGGGGTACTTCTTGGTAAACCACTTATCAACATATTTGTAAAGAATTCTCTTTTAAACCTAAACTCTCTCTCATACTGCATTATCTTTTACTTAGGGTTTCTTCTTTTTCTTAAACTCCTTAACACCTCCTGCCAATTTTACTTCCCAAATACCTTTTCAATCGGCTGCCTCCTTTTGATTGTTCTGACTTCAACATTCCACTCTCTTTTCTTCTTCACGCAACTATGAGAGAAGTCTCTTTAAAATGTAGCGCATACCACTTATTCCTTTATTTAAAGTTCTCTGGCTTCACTTTGCCTTTCGATAAAAATTTAATCCTCTCAATATGGCATGGAGGCCCTTCGTAATCTAGTCTCTAAATGCCTACTACTTAATTTTTTTCTGGAACATTAATTTGTTTCTTTCCTTTTTCTTTATGTAAATAATGACATCTGACATTTGCTGACCACTAACTATGTGCCAGGCACTCTGCAAAGCAATTTTACATCTTTTCTGGGCTTCCCAATGGTATTACAAGTTGGTAATGATCTCCAAAATAACAGGAAACAGAGACGACTTTTTTTTTAAAACAACATATTTCGTCTGCCTAATCTCTGTTAAGCACCAAGGATAAAATGCTGAACAGCAGAAACAAAATTCCTGCCTTGATGGAGCTTACATTCTGCTTTCGTTCCCAATGAAACAAATTTACTAATTATTGGTCTGCAGATGAACACGGACATTTTCTCTGGGAAAGAGAACAGACAGTAAGGAAGGCAGATTTGCCGTGAAGGGTCCTGGTGAGTGATGGGTGGAGGGAGATGAAAGGGAGAACCATGGGATTCAGGGATTCAGCCTGAAAGAGTCTCAATCTGAAAAGACCGATGAACGCAGAGAAGCTGTGAGTCCCACTTTATCTTCACCCCACAGGTATTTCATGCTCGGGTTACATGGAATTGTATGCAGATGCCCACATTCCAAAGATCTCTCGAGCTTCCCTGCTTCTACACCACGCTGTACTCACGTCCATCAGAGCAGATGGCGCGGAGTGTCAACAACAATGTCTCCTCAGCCTACAAACAGGGTAAGGGTAGCATTCGTCCAACCCTAATCCCTAGTAAATCCCTAGTAGACCACACACAGGTCACAGGCGCCCCAGTTATTCTGAAGGTTCTCTAGGTATGTCTGACATCTTATATTCAGCAACCTGTCGTCCAGCCTCATCCGCGTCCATTGCTCCAAAACTCTTCAGTCATTTGAGGCCCTCCCACCACCGCTTGGACACGCGGAGTACTGTTTCCTAGACCTACCTGCGCTACAAACCCCAAAGGTCTCCAAGTGGCGCGGAGGTCCTTGGAGGCCTCGCTGCAGGGAAGCTGAAGCCAGGCTACCCTACTCCTGCTCGTTAAAGCAGTTCACTGGTGCTCCTAAAGGTCACACAGAACGCCTTATAAAGACAAATCTTTCTCCTTGGCTTGCTGCGCGGGATTGGGGATAAGATGTTAGGCGCCTTGTAGTCTTTTTCAACTCCTCCTGCGCCCACGGCCCCCTTGGCCAATCTTCCCATCCCCTTCCAGCTAAACCTTAAAGCCACTTCCCCAGGCTGCTCGTCCACCCACTGACCACCCATGCTTAG
The DNA here is from genome assembly GCA_004027735.1 of Carollia perspicillata. NCBI lineage: Eukaryota > Metazoa > Chordata > Mammalia > Chiroptera > Phyllostomidae > Carollia > Carollia perspicillata. The sequence goes on along the minus strand of PVKM010035412.1, from coordinate 4,967 downwards.
AAGTGTCCAAATCCGTGACTGGAGTCAAGGCAGGAGCCTATCTATCTCCGACCTCTCCGCTGGCTGGTCTGCTTCCCCTGCGGCACTGTCAACAACTCGGGGGAGCAGAGTGTGTGCACCTCCCCAGAATCCCCACCTCCTTCCGTGGCCGTGAACCTCAGTCCTCTCTTCTTTCATTTTCCCTTTCCCTTCTATCAAGTCACTCAGACGTGATGGTTAATTTTCTGTGTCAGCTTGGCTAAGCCATGGTGTCCAGATATTGGTCCATCACAGGTCTAGATGTTGCTGTGAGGTGCTATTACAGATGAAATTAACATTCAAATCATTCCAATTTTCCTGACTTTGAGTAAGGAAAATTACTTTCCACAATGCAGGTGGGCCCTATCCAATCAGTTAGGAGGTGAAGGAAAACAAAAAAAAAAGGTCCTCAAGAAAGAAGGAATTCTTCCTTCAGACTCAAGCTGCAACATTATTTCTTCCCTGGGTCTGTCTCCAGCCTGCCTGCCTGGCCTGTAGAATTCAGACTTGCCATTCCCCACAGTTGTGTGAGCCAATTCCTTAAAAAATAAATCTCCCCCCCCCCACAAACACACTTTATTGGTTTTGTTTCTCTGGAGAACCCTGACTAATATACCAGACTCCTTTCCATGACTTACCTTTTTAATATAGTGCGGACTATAAAAATTCAACTTCCCACAACTATCCCTTTTTTTTTTCTCTCTCCTACTCTCCTCTTTCCTTTTTCGACCTCTGCAAAAGTTTTCAGACTTAGAGTATTAACCTGAGAGAACTGATTTTCACCATGGATGAAGTGCATTTTCCTTCTACGAAGGAGTACAAGAATTAAATAGTCACAAGGAGGCAGTACAGTCTAGGGTTTGGAGGACAAAGCCTGGCTCCAGCGTACACACGTGGGACCTTGGTTGAATTATTTCACTCCTTTGTTTTCCAATTTCTTCATCTGTGAAAAGGGATAATGATAAGTCCTATCTCAGAATTATTATGAAGATTGGAAATTAATGGTTTCAAAGTATTTACAGCAGTGCCTGAGATGCAGTATGTGTAAGAAGCAAATGTTTTTGAGATAAATAGTAAGTTTTAAAAAGTCCTTACCCAAGGATATGTTTATTGATTTTTAGAAAGAGAGAAAGGGAGAGAGAGAGAGAAACACTGATGAGAGTAACATGAATTGGTTGCCCCCTGCATGTGGCCTGATTGGAGATCGAACCAACAACCTACGTAGGTGCCCTGACCGGTAATCGAACCTGCAACATTTTGGCGTAGGATGACTTTCCAACCAACTGAGCCACCTGGCCAGGGCCAGAATTAGTAATTAGCTATAAAGCTTGCATTATAAGCTACTTAACTATGGCCAAGGACCAAACTAGATGTAATAACAACCATTCATCATTTTATAGTATATTTCCAAATTATGAAAAAGAACAATATTAAACATAGTTAGGTATAACTATGCACGCCCCGCATGATGGCGTTTTGGTCAACGATGAACCGACCACATGTATGAAGCTGTTTCCACAAGATTATAATGGAGCTGAAAAAGTCCTGTCACCCTAGTGACTCGCAGCTGTCATAACACTGGAGGGCAAGGCATTACTCGTGTGTGTATGATGATGCCGGCGGAAGCAACCCTACTGCGCTGCCAGTCCAACACGCACAGTCATAGACGTCCAACACGCACAGTCATGTGCAGTATGTAACAGTTGATCACAAATGACTATGTTAGTGGTATATGTATCTACTGTACTGTAATTGTTAGTCATGATTTTAGAGTGTGCTCTTTCTACTTATTAGAAGAGTTTGCTGTAAAACAGTATGCCCTGTTATGATGGCAGAAGCCTCATACATCTCATTTACTGTGTCTCTGGACGGCATCATTTTCTCTTGTGCTTGATTTAATCTCAGGTTGTCTTGTTCACCGTGGTCCCTAAGTGTACAAAATCCGCTGCTAATGTTGCTACGTCAAGTGATTGACCTGGAAACACAATGAAAAGTGATTAAGGACTATGAAGGTGGAAAATCAGTGGTGGTTATTGCTCAGTGGTCAGGCGTGTCCCATTCCTCCAGAGCTATGATCTTAAAGAATAAGAACAAAGTGGCAGAAGCTGCTAAAGGCATTCACTAATGCAATGAGTGAATGAAAGTTAGGAAGGCAATGAGACTAATGAAAGTTTGAGAAGGGCCTTTGCCAGACGTGGAGAAACTTCTAGTGAGACAGACTGAAGACCAGACACAGAAGCGTGTCCCTCTCAGCGCCATGACAGTCATGGCCATTGAAAAAATTTGAGATGTTGAAAGAAGGCTGGACCCCACTGTGATGCTGAATTTGCTGCTACCTCTGGGTAGTTTCAACAATTCAAGAATTGTTATTCATTATATAACGTGAAAGTGAGTGATGGGTCTACCAGAGCTGGTGTGAAGGCAGCTGAAGAATTTTTGGAAACCCCAGATAAGCTGATTGTGGAGAAAAATTACTTGCCAAAGCAAATATTCAGTATGGGTGAAACCTCCCTGTTCTGCAAATGATGCCTGAAGGGACTTTTATGGATAAGGAGGCCAAGTCAATGCCAGGTTTCAAGGCTTTTAAGGACAGGATAACAGTCTTGCTTAAGGGCAATGTTGCAGGCTAGGAACTGAGATCCTTGTGATCTGGCAGTGAGAGCCCTGGAGCCTTCGCAGTATCAGTAAGCACACGCTGCCGGTGTAGTGCAGGAGCAGTGAGAAGCCATGGATGCCCAGCTCTGCGCCCAGCCCTCCTGAATTGCTATGCCAGTGAGATGGCGAAGTGCTGTTTGGAGAATAATACACCTTTCAAGACTTTTCTTATTGTTGATAGTGCCCCTGGACATGCTCCTTTTATTGGTGATCTTCATCCCAATATCAAAGTGGTGTATCTCTTTTTAACCATTGCCTCTTTGATCTAACTGATGGATCAAAGAATTTTAGCAGCTTTCAAGACCTACTCCCGGAGGAGGACCTTTGCCCAGGCTCTTGCTGCAACTGATAAAGACATTGAGAAGACGTTGATGTGATTCTGGAAGCATTACAAAATCTGTGGCTGTATGAAGAATCTTGCTTGGGCGTGGGCTGATGTCACCAAGCAGTATATGAATGGCACCTAGAAGAGGACTGTCACGAGGCTTGCCGATGATTTCAGAGCATTTACCAGGGATGAGGAGGCTGTAAAATTCAACAAGGCAATGGTTGAGATGACAAAAACTTGAACCTGGGTGTGGATGGGGATGATAATAAGGAGCTCTTATAGGCGGTTCCTGAGAAATTGACCAATCAGGCGTTATTGGAACTGGAATAAGGATGCAAAGCTGAAGAAGAGGCAAGAAAAAAAGGAAACTGCAGGAGAAGAAAAAGTAGAACCCCAAAGAAGTGAAGGGAGGCTAGCAGAAGATTTTGCACGACTTACCAAGGTCCTTAAAAAGTGAGAAAACATGAGCTTCAAGAGCAAAACGTTTTCATCAATGGAGAAAAATGTTCATGATTCATTATCTGCTTACAAGCAAATCTATGATATGAAAATAAAAAAGGAAACAAACCAACCAAATCACCGTGACCATATTCCTGAAAAGAGTGACTCCTTTTTAAGATATATGCACAGCCCTCGGACACAGACAACAGTGTGATGAAGGCCAGGGAAAGGGGTCACGGGCTGGGTGGAGGTGGGCAAAGTGGGGGAGAAATGGGGGACGTCTGTAATAGTGTCAACAATAAAAAAGAACCTCAGGCAGGTCCTTCAGGTGGAATTTCAGAAGGGGTCACTGCCCCAGGAAATGGCAGCTCCGTGCTTTCGGTAGCCACCGAGGAGCCTGCGTGGAGGTGAGAGAAAGTGAAGTTCTTCACCCCTGTGTGGGCCTAGGTGAATGTGTGCGTCTTGGTCTTTAACAGAAAGCTTTAAAAAAGTATAAGAGTGGGATAGGAGTAAAAGACAGAAAACTGTACTGAAAAACAATTAAAAAAAAAGTATAAGAGAATTTTTTAAGACAAAAAAGCTTATAAAATAAGGAATGAAGAAAGAAAATATATTTGTACCACTATACAATTTGTGTTTTTAAAAGTTAAAATGTAAAAAACAAGTTAAAAAGTGTCTGAAGTAAATATGCTACAGTACACTAAGGTTAATTTATTATTTATTTAAAAAATAATTTTATTTATTTATTTTTAGAGAGAGGGGAAGGGAAGGAGAAAGAGTGGAAGAGAAACAGCAGTCTGTGGTTGCCTCTCATGTGTCCCCAACTGGGGACTTAGCCTACAACTCAGGCACGTGCCCTGACTGGGAATCGAACGCGACCCTTCACTTCACAGATCCGTGCTCAACCGGGCGTTAATTTATTTTTGAAGAAAGAAAATCTATATTTTAAAAAATTTAGTGTAGCCTAAGTGTGCAGCGTTTACACAGTCTACAATGGTTTAGAGCAATGTCCTAGACCCTCACATTGACTCACCACTCACTCACTGACTCACCGAGAGCAACTTGTCCTACAAGCTCCAGGCTTGGGAAGTGCCCTGTACAGGCGTACCACTCTGTATCTTTCAGACTGCATTTTTACCTTTCTAAGTTTAGTTACGTTGGGACATTATACAAATGCTTTCGGTGCTACGAAAGCCTACAGTAGTCAGCACAAGGATGTGCTGTACGAGTCTGCAGCCTTGGTGTGCAGGCAGCTCTCACGTGTAGGCTTGTGCAAGTGTACTCCGTGGTTTCTGCCCGGCGACAAAATTGCCCCCACAATGCATTTCTGAGAATGTACCCTTCTCGTTAAGGGATGTGTGACTGTGTTTGTCTTTTTTTCTGACTATAGCCATCATATATTTTTATCTATAGAGAAGATAAAATGTACAGAGACATGGGGAGAAAATTAAAACCTTTGTAACGGAACTTTGTAGATCAAGGACAAGCAAACCTTTTCTGTCAGGGTCAGAAAGTCAGGATTTTA
>PVKM010035411.1:0-15186 GCA_004027735.1 Carollia perspicillata | reverse complement strand
CAGGTGCACCTGTAAATCACCCATCATGAAATGGGCAAACACACTGAAAGAGCCTTCAAAAAAAATTCATGGAAGTTGAGTGCAGCCTCTCATAACAACACCAGCTGGTGCACAGATACGGATGGGTTTCCAGAACCCTCTCCCAGCAGAGGAAGCCTGCACCACAAGGAGGCTGCCCTCCAGAAGATAATTCCATTTTTAGGGGTACACTCTCTTATATATGAATCATGGGAACTGTACACTGAAAAGCTATAATAGAAAAATAAAAACTAAAGAGAAGGGAATCAAAACAGTAAAGAAAGCCATCAAATCACAAGGGAAGAGAATGAGAACAATGACAAAAAGACAGGAACTGAGGAGAAACATGCAACAACCAGAAAACAACCAACGACATGGAAATAAGGACACACCCATTAATAATTAAGTTTAATGTAAATGGATGAAATGTTCTAATCAAAGACATCAGGGGTTAAATAGATTTTTAAAAATACATATACTGCCAGTAAGAGTCTTGACTAAGATCTGAAGACACACAGACTGAAACTGAAGAGATGGAAAAGTTTTTTAAGCAAATGGAAACAAGAAGGTTGAGCACCAAAAGGCATCAAAATCAATGAGTTCAAACAGTGTTTTGAGCAGTGGAGAAAACGTCTCTAATGGTGTATTGCATCAAATGGAGAGTACTTTGAAGGTGACTGAAATTTAAACATGTAAGAATAAGTACACACTTTTTTATAAACACTGGGTTTTTTTGAGAGGTCCCCCCTTGTAACTACGTGTACATCAGTCTATTTTAAATTAATAATCACTGTAGTTTGAACACATCCTAAAAGCATGCCTTTTCTGCCCACTCACCCAAGTTTTATGTTTTTGACATTGTATGTTGCATCTTTGTGTATGTGTGTATCTCTTAACTAATTACTGTAGCTCTAAATTATTTTACTGCTTTTGTCTTTTAACCTCTATACTAGTTTTATAATTGACTGATTCATCACCTTTATTATATGTTTGCCTGTACCAGTGAGATTTTTTAATTTCATATATGAGCCACACCAGCCAGGGCTGTATTTTTAATGTTATTTATTGTATTATTCAACTTGATCAAAAAGTGTTTTCTCTTTGTTAAAGGTCTCATTGCATTCATCCATTCTTTTCTTAAGTCTGTTAGCAACTTTATGACCATTGCTTTGTACTCTTTGTTTGGTAGACTGCATATCTCTGTTTATTTTGGTTCTTTTCCCAAAGGTTTGTATTGATTTTTTATTTGAACATATTCCTAACTCTGTGCTTGTTTCTGTGCATTCAGTAAATTGGCTGTGTCTCCCCATCCTAAAAAAGTGGTCCATAGGTGTGTTGTGCAGCCTCGTGCTGACATTTCCCTTGTCACCACAGCCAGATGCTTCCGAGGTGTCCCCTGGGTGGGTGCATGCACCTCCCATTGTGGGTGGGTCCTGATGGCTGCGGGTGTGCAGGGGTTGGGGGGGAGCGGGGGATAGGCCCCAGCCGACTGGCTGTGAGGCCTGCCTGTGCAGGGCGTACCCCTGGCACAGCTGTCTGCAGACTGAGTCCCGTCTGTTGTGGGCCTGCTGGCCTGCGGGGGCTCCTTCCTCAGAGCTGGAGCCGCCTTGGAGGAGTGCTGCTGCCCACCGAGGCTCCCTCCCCAGGAGTGGTCGCTGTTCTCTGTGCTTATAACTGTGGTGTGTCTGTGGGAGGCAGTGAGCTCGGGGGCTTCCTACTCTGCCACCTTGACCCCCTCTCACCTTCTCTCTTTTGCACCAAATTCCTAAAATCCATAAAGGAGTAATGGAAATTACTGGACAGATAACACATTTTATTTATCCTTGAGGAGCTGCATGCAATATTGTAGATGAGAAAAACACCCACATTCTGCAATACGAGTAGAGTGAGGAGCTGGAGAAAGGTAGAGGCGGTTCCAAAGAAAGTGATCCTATGCGTTTGAAAGAAATGGACAAACCTCACAGGGAAGATGATATGAAGAATGTGCCTTTAGAGATTCGCAAAGGCGGGAAGGGAGAACAGCAAGACCAGAAGGTGGCAGGGCAGCGGCAGGGGCAGAGGGACTCGTGGCCAGCGGGAGGAACAACCGTGGCTCAGTTTGCTTGGCGTGGGGGAGTGGACAAGTTTAAAGGAGCACATTTGGGAGTGAATCAAGGTGAAGTCTTGGCAGAACATTGCGAAGTGGAAAGTCCCTTGGACGTGAAGTCAGCAGGCTTGTGTTCTGATCTCACCTCCTCAGATGCCTGGCTGTTTGATCCAGCCCAAATGACTGAAACGTCCAGACCTGGGGTGTTTTCTCCTTACAGGAGTGCTGTCAGGATGAGGTGTGATAACAATGTGAAATACCCAACAATACCCAGCCCTGGATATGTGCTAAATAAAAATGAGTTTCTATTTGTTTCTTCACTACCTTGGTTCAGAAACATAGAATTATCATTGAACCCTGACTTAGATACTGTGGTTTTCTGTCAGTTCTTGTTTGTTGATGCCATTTATTTTTACCTATACCTCTTTTTCTAGAATTAGTCAAGTCCAACTGCCCTTCATAGACCAAGACTGTAATAACTGCTGTCTTTTTGTTTTCATTAAAAAAAAGTCTCTCCTCCAATTGTTCGTTCTTATATATAACTGTCGGATTAATTTTAGTTAAACACCTATTCACCCCACGGTCAATTGTTAACAGTTTTAAAATGTACAGAGGTTCCAAGTCGTGCTTGTTGAGGCAGGAATTGCATATTCCCACCTCAGGCAATCGAGGCCCTTACCCACCAGCTCACCGTATCCCCTCCCTGTTCCCACCAAAATCTCCTCTGTAATTGTGCCAAACCACGTGCAGTTTGTCCCTCGGGTGCAGCGGATAGACATTCTGCACCTGTCTAGAAGGTACACAGCCATGTAATATGGAAAAATGGAAACCTTTACTGAAGAAGATACCAGATACAAGAACCACTGTACATAGGACAATGACACTTCAGTCCCCTTCGGAGTAGGCATCTAGGGACCTCACAGAGTTCTCCCAATTACCATTATTTATCCCATCCTATTTTCCTGAATCTCATCAACAGTCTGAAATCTCTTCCCTTTCAAAGGTGATTGAAGTTTTTGGGAAAGCCAGAAGTCACAGGGCACCAAATCTGGGCTATATGGGAGCTGAGTCACCTGGGTGATTTGATGTTGAATGGAGGCATTATTGTGATGAAGCTGCCGATCACCAGTTGCCCATCTGAATCACCCGAATAGTTTCCACAGAGGGATGTTCAAGCTTAATGTGAAAGTTGATTCAGATTCATTGCTCTACTTGCTCAGTCATTTTGAATGCAACGGCCACCAGTGCACATGCTCACTTAACAGCCTCTACCAGCCCCACTGACCAGCACAGTGAAGTCATCATTGTTCACATACGCACATTCCAGTCCACTCTCCTTGGCTGCCAGGTTATATTGATGTTGCATAACTGTTCTTGTTATATGAGCAATGGTCAGACTTTTCCAGACAAACTACACATTATATATATATATATAATTAGAAATTCCTCTACAGGTTCCCTCCTTCATCTGCTAATCCAGACAGGACTCAGCAACACAGGGCCTATCCCTGTCCCATTGGGCTTTGCCCCAGCCACACTGCGGTGTAGGTGCACCACTGCACTGCGCCACTACATGTAACGAACTGTTTCCTACTCAGTCAGCAGCCTGGTATCTACCTTACGATGGCTATGCACTGAACAGACCTGAAAGACTAATACGTTTCCAATTTCTTCCATGTCCTCCTTGTGCCTCGCACTGTGTGGGGCATAAAATAAGTACCTGACATGCTTGTAAATGATAACATCACTGTGGACCTCAAAATTTACAGCAGGCTTTCCTCTCTTGCCCCAGGGATAAGAAAATTTTAGAGAAATTGAAGGAAAAACCTTGACCCTTTGATTTTTTCAGTTCCAGGTAAAGTTTGAGGACGTGTCGTTCACCTGATTATCTCTTGCCTGTGTACTGAACAGAGGCGGCCCGGCCACAATCCAGGGAGAACAGAGATGGAAACATAGGCACTTGTTTTTGAGTCAATTGTCTGGCTATACTGTGTACTTAAAAATTAAATTTGCTAAATACACTTGAAATACATTTCTTGCTAGCACTTTATTATAAGATAATTATCAGTAATAAATACACAGGGCCTATGATTCTTTAAGAAGATAAGAAATACTTAGAACCAATAAAAACACCCTGCTTTGTTCTCATTTCTAGAACTATTTTCATTCTAGGGGAAACAAGTAATTTCTAGTTGAGTGGATTAAAGATACAAAGCTATCATTAATACAGTATTTGGAATAATAATATTAAATGCAAACCTTATTTCTCCTGCAGGAATTCAATATGAACTGATAATTAAGAAAGTAAAGATAGTTTCTTATGTCCCTTTTTGATTATACTGTTAAGATCTATCTCTGGCTTTCTTTTCCTACTTTTGGATCATAGCGAGGGTTTGGTGAGACCTCAAGAAATGTCCTGTTTGATAATGTATCTATTCTGTGCTCAGCGTCCAGCCTATTTTCCTTTGTCCCTCAGCAGAGTTCATGAAAAAGAGAAGGGTTACGTTTATCATCCATATTCCTTTATCTCTCGTGTCCTTTTGGGGCTGCGTCCCGAGGCTGCTGCCCTCACTGTACAGCTGGGGCCAGTTGCCTTACGGTCAGCAACATCTTCCCTAAATCCAGACTCAGGGTGCTGCGTTCAGTTTCACCCTGCCGACACTGGACAACAAGGCTAAATCTTGTGTTTCAAACCTGCACTCTTTCATTCTGAATAACCAGTTCTCCCCCTGTCTTTATAATCCTCCTATCTCCTTCTTTCTGTCTCAGCAGTTTCCTTTCCTCCCCATTTCTTTTAAACACTGGTTTCTCCTCTCTAAGGTTTTCTCCATGAAACACACCCTCTCCATGGCCTCAAATGCTATTTGCATTCTGATATCTCTCAAGTATAGCTATTCAACTCCCCTTTTTTTCCCTCAGTGTTAGTGATACTCAGCAAGCTTTTCTTCTGGTGGGAAATAGAATAGATGCATTATTTCATAAGCACAAAAAGAAAAAATGAATATTTCTAGATGGCACTATGCATTAGTAAAATAAAGCTGGGAAGGGAAGAAAAATAAGAGGTGGGTCTCACAGTCAGTGACGATGACACCAAGAAGCTGACACAGGAGTGGAAACCTTGTGAGAGAGTAGATCGTACGCATATTTGGAAGAAGAGCTTCTCACAAAGATGCAGCTACAACCTCAAATGCCCGGGGAAGGAGTGTGCCTGGCTGGGGAGTAAAGATGTGTGGCTACACAGGGGTCTTGTGGTAGGAGAAGAGGTCAGAGGGGACGAATAACCAGATCATGCGAGGCTCTGCACTTGGAGTGACCTGGAGTCAGCAGAGGTTGGGGCTGAGAAGTGATGCGGTCTGTCATTATTCCCACTGCTGCTCTGGGAGTCTCTTGTATGACATACAGGGAAGAAGCAGGGAGACCATCCAGAGACTATTATAGTTGTCTAGGTCAGAGAGGAAGGTGGTTTAGAGAAGGCTGATACTAGTGAAGGCGGCCAGAAGGACGGGATTCTGAATATATTCTGAAGGTAGGTCTGGTGGTATCTGCTTGTCTCCCCACGAATTGGGTGCGAGGGGACAGTAGGAGTTAAGGAGAATTCACAGTTGGGATCCTGAACAAGGGAAAAGACTAAGTTGACATTTGCTGAGGTGTGTAATGTGGGAGGCATTAGTTTGAAATGGGAAAAAATAAGGAGTTGGGGTTCAGACACATCACATTTTAGTTGTCTACTTGAAATCCAAATGAAGAGGGTAAGTAAGCAGGAAAGTATTCAATTCTGAAATTCAGATAAAGATAAAGAGATAGATAGGTAGAAATAGACAGATAGCTATAGATAGAAATAGATGGATAAATATAATCTATTTTATATAATATAAAATAGATGGATAAATATAATCTATTTTATATAATATAAAAATAATATAATATAAATATATATATTATATTATTTTTATATAATATAAAAATATAATATAATATAAAAATATAATTATCCATATAATAGATGGATAAATTATATCTATATCTATCTACATATATAAAATTTGAGTCATGTAATAATACTTACAACCATAGGACTAGATGAGGTCTCCAAGGGAGATCATAGAAAAAAAGAACAGAGATTTAAGGCCTGACCCCTGGGTCCTCACCTCAAATATCTCCTCAGTTACAAAGAAGGCCTCAACAATTTAATCACAGAAATATCTTTTATTAATAGCTTCTTCAGAACCATAAGCTACGCACCTCTAGGGGGCACTAATCATATTACAACATAACCTGTTTAAAGAGACCTTCATCTCCTATCCAACCACTCATGTTTGTCAACTAATGTTTCTTTGTATCAATGCTGCTCAGAATGTAATGCCCCTATCTGCCAAGGTCAGACTGGAGTCCTAGCTATCTCTCCCACATCCAGCATTCATTTCTGCCTCCACTAGTCTGCCAGTGCCATTTCTTCATGCCTGCTGTTCCCTCAGAGTCTTTCCAAGTCTACAAAACAGTCTCAGCTAAGCTCAGCTTTGATGTTTTCCGCTGGGACGTCTGTTGTAGCTCTGGCCAATTTTAGCTCTTAATCCATCGGGTCTCATCTTCTGAAGTCCTCCAGTGATTTCCTGTGTACCTATCTTATCTCTCCAATGAGATGATAAGCTCCTTTGGGGCAAGAAACAGTACCATATTTATTTCTATTCAAGGTAGCACTAAGAAGTAGAGAGGCATTTTTATCAATACTTTTTAAAAATTGAATTAAAAATATTGAAATTGCTTCCTCTTTTAACAAGTCCATAGATTAGATGGGTCACCAAAGACTCTCATACACACTGTATAATTCTGCCTGCCAGCTGTTGTCGGGTACAGAAGCTCCCACCGCTCCTAAATATCTCCTCTTTATATTTACAATTCAAGCACTAGATGACATAGATTCTGCCAAAGTGTATTTATAAGAATTTAAAAATACATGGCCGCATGAGCACGGACGTGGGATCTCATGTATAGTGAGTGCGATGCATGTTTTCTTGTGATTTGGTAGATGTAGTATAAATAGGTAGCTGTCCATGAGCTAAATCTGGAAGGACGTTGGCTTAGTTCCAAAATCTGGGCATTTGGGGTTATTATTTAGTTGTTATCGACACAGTTGAGGGTTTGGCTCAGAGAGTCAACAGAGAGAGCTAGGTCTTACTTAGTAGCCTAGGGCAGGGGAACAGAGCGGCTGTAAATAATTTAGCAATCAGTACTTCCTGTTTTCAATAAGTGTTTCCAACAAGGAATGAAACCAGGCCCTCATAAACAAAAATAACTAGCATCCATTGAGCCTGACAATTTATAAAACACCTTCACGTTTATTATTTTATTAGACATACCAACTGCCTTGGAAATACATAACGATGAGAGACGATAATGCCACTTCTATAAATAGGAGAATGAAAGCCTTGGACACCGAGAGCCTGGTGCCGGGTCAGCTGGGCAGGGAGAGAAGAGCAAGTATACGGGACAAGGGCCTTCGGAGCGATACCTAGTGCTCTCTGCAACGTGTCAATACCGCACTGCTTCCCAAACAATGGGCCTTCCAAAAAGTTTAGATGGCTGCATCTAAAGATTCCGCCTCTTCTCTTCCTACTCCCTTTTGAAATACGAAGTTCCATAGAGACACTATTACTTATTAATATAATTGGCAGCAAAGGAAGAGCCTTGCTTCTTTTCTTGAACTTTAAAAGGTAATTTAACAAATAAATTTCAAAAGAACTGAGAAGAGTAGCTGAACCGGGTCTTATGTTTCTAATAGAATCATAAATGCCAGAAAGTGCTGGGAATGATTTATTATCCTGTTACTGTAAGTGACTGGGAAGCTTTCAATGGAGTCCTTGATAATTTCTAGCAGCTGCATTAAAAGAAAATCTTTATTAGCTATTACAGAATCATCATCCCGTTTTTTTCTGCAAATCAGCCTGAACACCTGATGGGAACTGGGAGCTGTTTGTTTCTGTAGGCGTTAACCTCAGGCCTGGCCTCTGAAGATAAATAAACAAACAAACCCAAGTCCGAGTGGCATGATAGTGGTCACGTTAGCTGTTCAGGATTAATAGATGCCTACCTACTTATCACAGGACATAGATCTGATTGAAGAAACAGGTTTCTTCAGCAAACACTATTTCATTAAAAGAACAGAAACTGAGCCAGAATGAAATTGTGTTCTGAATTGAGAGTCCTTTCCCAGCTCCATTCTACCCAGCTCTATATTCAGATTCAGCGGGTGTTCACTGCTCATAAGAACAGTCCAAATAACGAACTACATATAAATTCGCTGTCAATTGCTGATATGTCTTCTGTTTATTCTAACTTTCACAATAGAATCTATCTCCAAGGACTCACTCTCTCACTACCAGATAAGTAACACCTTATGTGAGCAAGTGGCAAGAGTCAAAAGCAGATATCACTAAATCTTGGAATACAACTTTGGCTTTATATCTTGGGAGCCAGCCAGGCAGGTATGTGCTATGTGCAATTGGATGTGGGAAATGAGGAGAGACAACTACTTAGAAGATACGAGGACTGTATTTGGGCAAATCCCAGAGGAGAAGAAGCAGAGCAAGAGGCAGAGAGGCAGTTGTTGGTAACAAAAAATGTCTAAGTAGGTAAAATAAAGCAGGATTTTCAGAGAACTAAATTTCATAGGCTTTAGTAATGGATGAACATGGGTAGTATGGTTTCTTGCTTGAAAACTTGGATGGACTTTTTGTCTGGAGGAGTTGGGTAAATCAAGAGAATATTAAAAGTTATATTTTATGAATTTATATGCTTATATACTTACCTTATATGCTCCCACCCAATTGTCTTTGTCCCTGTTACTTTCTCTGCCTGAAACAATTTCCCTCCAGAACTTCACGTAGTTTACTCCCCTACTTTGAGTTTTTGATAAAATGTCACAACAGAGAGGACTTTTATAGCACACAATTTAAAATAAAACTTCCATCACCTGTTATTCTCTTACCCTGCTTTATTTTTCTTCAGAGCACTTCTACTTATTATTATATTTTATTTGTTTATCATCCCATCACTGCCACCTTGTTTGATGTGGAATGACGTGTATTTGGTTCACTTCTGCATTACCAATACGCAGAACAGTACCTGCCTCATGAGAGGTGCTCAGTAATTGTTGAGAAAATGAACGAGTCCCAGAAATAGTGTTAAAATGGCAGTTGTAAACAAATATGTGTAGAAGGCTCTAGGCTTAACAGACAAATTAGTAATACTAATTCTCATATAAGTAATACTCGAAGCCATAGGCTCTGGAGAAAGTATAGAGTAAAAAAATAACAGGGATTTGGACAAAAGATTGGAAGATTCCAACATTCAAAAGCCATGGAGAGGAGAAGCTCGCTATGAAAACAAAGAGGAAACAGATGTAAATGTAGAAGGGAATCAAGAGAAAGCAGTGTGAGTAAGAAAGGACGTTGAAAGATACAGAGAGGTCAAGGAGACCGAGATTTAAGTGTATCCAGGGGAGAGAGTAGTACCGAGGTCGCTGGTGGCCGCAGGAAGTCTGCTTTCCCAGGGTGACACGTTAAAGGGTGTATTGGTGTGTGTGGAAGTGTGACTGGGAGATGGACAGTGGGGAAGAGCCTGTTTGCAAAACTCTTTGAGACACTTGGCTGAGGAAGGTGATGATAGGAGATCAAGGTTCAGATACATTGTTTGAAACTTTGGTTTAATTTTTTTATGTATATAAAAGCCAATGGGAAGAAGAAACTTGAGATGATGAGCCTGAATATACATTAGATAAAGTAGTTATTAGAATAATTTTCCTGAGATAGCAAAAATGATGAAATTTAAAGCCCAAATGAATACATCTAAAGGGGAGACAGCATCTCGACATTAACCACAGAGGAATCCAAATGTAGATAAGTTTGTGTGCTTGGTAAGAGAAGACTGGGGCATTTTCATTTAGTGGCTTCTATTTTTCTCTGAAGAAAAATAATATCTGCTGAGAGCAAAATGATATAAGTGGGAATCGAAAGGATAGAGATAAATGGAAAAGGTGAAAACGCCATTGTGGAAGGTAGTGGTATAAGTTGGCCAATGACGAGTAGAAAATGTGTGGAATAGAGGAGAGAGGCCACTTGACTTTGGCGTGCACGAGCTTATAAAGACATCATTCTGCTCTGTTGCATCATGAGCTTTGCCCCACTCCTCAGCGACAGGCTCAGGGCAGGAAGCTGGATTCCTCCAGGATTGGAATTTGGTGAAAAGCTTGTGACAAAAAGAGTAATGAGCCAGGGAGCTTAAGGTGTTGGACCCATTGCAATAACGAACCATGAAATCCATGCCGATTTGGGAAGGGAGTAAAGAGAGAAGAGGTCTTAGGAATTAATGGAAAAGAGAGGAGTCAGTGGCCAGGCAGTTTCAAAGAGGCCAGAGATACATGATAGTGCGACTAGTTGGGCAAGTACTTGGAAGAAAAAGAGATTGTTTTCATAAGCGTGGGATCTTTGAATTAGTGATTTGTGGTGAGGTGGACAGTTGCGTTGTCTAACAAAGCCAGCATGCTCAGAGCCAGGCAGGTGTCATACGCTGGCATGAGGACGTTTGTCATAAAACCTAGGCCAGGAGTGAGCCTCAAGTGAGGATGAAGAGGCTTCACCCTAGAGTAGAAAATGGGTGGCAAGGTGAGCTTTGGCACAGGTGGGCAAGTTAATTAAAAAGGAACAAGCAGCAAACACAAAACTCTCCTACTTGCTGGCACTGCCGGGGGCAGAGGGCCAGCTGAGGGCTGAGTGCCAGGTGTGCGTCATGGGAGGCTCTTCTTAGACCGGGCACACCTGTGCCTCCTGACCTGCGGTCCCAGGTGGCAGGCAGCCCCAAGGGAGCGAATGCTACTCTTTACCATCAAAGAATTGTGTGCCAAATTGTCAAACCTTGGGTCTGTTGTATGAGGACTTGGTGCCTCAAAGAGAGGAGGCAGAGAGCTACAGTTTCTCATAAAGATGGCAGAATTCATGAAGAACAAGGAAGGGCCTGTTCCAGGTTCGGTTTCTGTTCAGTAGCAAACAGGGCCATTGTCCTTTACCACTGCAGCCACAGAAAGTTTGAAAGGTGGCAGCGGGAAACAGAGGAAAAAGACTTTACAAGGAAAATGTCACGTCACCATTCCAAAAGCCATATTATTCGACAGTTTCTCTTTATGTCGCAACAGCTGTTTAACGTGACAAACAATGGCTTCCATAAAAATGGACACAAGAGGATGCAACACCAGAAAATAAATAATATTCTACCCGGGCATGTTTGGAGCACATTCACTCAGCAAGGACTAGGACCCTGGGATCTGTCTGCGGCCAGTAGCCTTCAGACTACCTCTGGTGGTGGTCTGGCCCTTGTTTCGGACAGGATCCAGTAACAGAAAGCAGAAGACATGCAACTCGATTGAGCAGGGAGGTGTTCAGAGTGTGGCATGCAGTGTCTTGCTCATTCACGGAGAGACCCGGTGAAACAGGTTGAACTTTCAGAGAGCTGCACCACGGAACTGGGACCACTAACAGGTCCTGTTGTAGACCCTAGAAGCTGCCACCAGTCTGAGTCAAAGCCGCCAAAGTCAGCGAACCACGACAGTCAGAAAACAACCGGTTCTGGGAAGCTGCCTTAACCAGGAAGCCACACCATGCCTGCCTTGGTGACCAGCACGAACATAGATGACAGTTTTCCTGTCTCTGGGTGCCTGAGACAATAAATACTTTTACCCTTGAACTCTTGATAATGTTGCTCCAGAAAAAAAATCGAGCACCTTTATGACAATGCTCAGCCAGAGGAATAATAGCAGCAGCTGCAGCAGCACTGTGTCTCGTGTGTGTGACACACGATGGGTAGGGCCGAGGTTGGGCCTGGCAGGGTTGGTGGTTTGTGGATCCCACAGAACCGTGTCTGTGAAGAGATGGTAAGTCCAACATTGGCCTGGGTGAGAAGGCGGGAGACGTGGAGTGAGAAAGAGAGTAGGGAAGTGACAAAGTAGTGTGTTCTCAGCCTCGGGACTGCAGTGGATGGGGCCTCCCTGGACTTTTGAAAACCACGTGTCTTCACACTTCACTTACTGTCTTGTCACATGTACGGTCAAATTGGTTGTGAGGCAGGGAGGGGCCTTAGCCATTGAAAAGGCCATGAAAGGGCCATTCTGTCACTACAGTTGGATGTGGCAAAACAAAAAAAGCCACAACACAACACACATGAGCACTGCAGAAGATCAGGGACGGGGTTGGGTGTAACACACAGGCCGTGGAAACCGAGCAAAAAAAGGCCGAGTCTGCAGAGGGCGTCGGCACTTGCTCCTGGCGCTGGCAAAGTCACGGATGCCTTCTATTGTTCATTTTAGCACAATCATAAGCAGTAGTAGAAAGGAATGAACTAAGTGGGAACTGGCACCAAATTCTATTTCAGAAAACCCCACTGAGAGTTTCACTCAACATCTCCCAGTCACCTACCATGTGTACGTTATCATAACCAGCAAAAGAAAATATGCCACCCATGTCACCTCAAGAAATGAAGACATTCATTGACCTTGACATAGCCATTAGCAGGATGAATTTAAAGGATACTATTTTTTTTCACATTCTTTTTTTCTCAACATTTAGAAGAAAAGGCTTCTTGTTGTCTCAAGTTTTTATGAATTAACAAATTTTTATTAAATTTAGTGGGGTGATCGGGTTAATAATTACACAGGTTTCAAGTGTTAAATTCTATAACACATCATCTGTATATTGCACTACGTGCACCCAGAATAAAATCTCCTTTCATCGTTATGTATTTGATTCCCCTCACTTTTCACTGCCTCCCTTCTCCCATCTCCCTTTCTCTCTGGTGAGCATCATACTGTTTTCTGTGTCTATGAATGTCTGTTTGTTGGTCTTGCTTGTTAATTTGTTGCTTTTGGTTTTGTACCCCACATATGAGTGAAGTCCTATGGTCCTTGAGTCATTCTGTCTGACTTATTTTGCTTAGCACGATATTCTCAAGATCCATTCATGTTGTTGCAAATGGCAGTATTTCATCTTTCCTTATGGCTAAGTAGTATCCCCTTGTGTATGTGTACCTTATCTTCTTTATCCAGTCATCTACCAAAGGACACTTCGGTGGTTTTCATGTCTTGGCCACTGTGAATAATGCTGCAGTGAACATGGGGTTACATATATTTTTACAAATAAATGTTTTCATTATTTTTTGGCAGAGACCCAGTAGGGGGAATTACTGTGTCTATTCTTAATTTTTAAAGGAGCCTCCATACCATTTTCCACAGTGGCTGTGCCAGTTGACATTCCCACCAGCAGTGAATGACGGTTACTTTTCCTCCACAACTTCTGCAACAATTGTTATTATTTGTTTCATTTATAACAGCCTTTCTAACAGGTGTGAGGTCACATCTCATTGTAGCTTTCATCTGCATTTCCCTAATAGCTAATGAAGTTAAGCATCTTTTCATATATCTGTTGGCCTTTTGTATGTCTTCTTGGGAGAAGTGTCAGTTCAGGTCTTCTGCCCATTTTTGAATTGAATTGTTTTTGGTGTTGAGCTACATGAGTTATTCATACATTTTGGATGCCAGCCCGTTATCAGAGGTGTGTTTGGCAAGTGTCTTCTCCCATTTGGTTCACTGCCTTTTTGTTTTGCTGATAGTATCTTTCACTGTGTAGAAGTCTTTTAGTTTGATATAGTTTTATTCATTTATCAGTGTAGAGTCCCTCCAGCAGTGAATGAAGATTCCTTTTTCTCCACAACCTCTCCAACATTTGTTACTGCTTGTCTTGTTGATTATAGCCATTCTAACAGGTGTGAGGGGACATCTCATTGTACTTTAGATTAGCTAGTAAAATTGAGCATGAAATTAGACTGCTATTTGTCCCCGTACTCAAAAAATGAACTCAAAATTAATTACAGACCTAAATATAAGACTTGAAAGAATACATTAAATACAAGAAAACATGGGTACTAGACTTACAAACCTTGGTCTGAGAGAGGAGTTTATAAATTTGATCTTGAAGGCAGGGGGACTAAAAGCAAAAATAAATGAATGAGACTTTATCAAATTTAAAAGCTTCTGCAAAGCTAAAGAACCCATCAACCAAACAAAAAACTAACTAACCAAATGGGAGAAGGTATTTGCAAACCACATCTCTGATAAGGGGTTAGTAACCCAAATCCATAAAGAACTCATACAACTGATCAGCCAAAGAAAGGAAACAATCCAAATTCATAATGGGCAGAGGACCTGGACAGGCACTTCTCTCAAGAACACCTACCGGTTATCAACAAATATGTAAACAGAAAAGGCTCCATAATTTTATGTGCTCACTAGATGTAAAGGTTTAAAAGCCCTGCAGCATTGTGCAGTGAGAAATAGAAATAAAAAAAGACTATGTCACTTTATTCAAGGAGGTGACAACACCAGAGAATTAGTGATACACATTGCAGTTGGCAAAGGCTTAGTAGAATAGAGGGCACACAGTAGTATGTTTCTAACTGCAAAGGGAAACATACAAAATGAGTGCTATTGTACCTACGAGAAATGAAAGATTCCTTCAGCTAGGAGACCTGGAGGAAGTTTTTAAAGTGGAGGTAAGATTTAAACGAAATCTTGAAGGAAGCACAGAACTGACTCTGACAGAACAAAAAAAGAATGAAATTATTCTGAGTAAAGGAAACAAGGAAGGGAAAACATATATGGGAGGTTCTGTGTCATGTTTGAATAACATAAGGGTTTATAGGGTACTCATAGTAAAATGATTTATTAAAAATAGAATTTTAAATAGCTGAACAAGTAAGGATCTTATTATAAAAAGCCACACATGCCAAGAGAATTAATTTGAAATATGTTCTGGAGGCACTGGGAATATTGACATTCCAAATGAGATCAGTTTAATATTGTCTAAAATCAAGTGCATATAATTATAGACTTTTCAGAAACTTGATAACAGATTGATCATTTGTAAAGTAAGAGCTAGATGTTTAAAACTTTTTTCCATTTTTATTTTTATCTGTATAATTTTCTGTATTAAAACACACCCTCGCCCTGGTTGGTGTGGCTCAGTGGATTGAGTGCTGGCCTG
>PVKM010035410.1:0-15179 GCA_004027735.1 Carollia perspicillata | reverse complement strand
TTTCCCAGGACAAACCTCAGTAACACTATTTAAAGTAAAAGACAGAAAACTGTACTGAAAAACAATAAAAAAAATAAAGTAGCATTATTTACATAATAATAATAAATGGTTAACCATCAGTGGTTTTATTAAATAGGATAATCTGTATAAAATACTCAAAATAGTGCCTGACATATGAAAATGTTGTATAATTGTTTGCCAGTATTAAAAGTATTATTATTTGGTCCCACAAATTATTCATTAATTAAATATGATTTCCCCTCTTTTCCTAGAGAATATTTAAAGGGTCTTAACACAGATACAAACTAAACAGTAGGTAATAAATTTGAGAGAGAGTAAAATATAATCGGATTGAAAATGAAGTTTCAGAGCATTCCATAGAATACTCATAACTGACTTTTCTGATTAGAATTTTTCATCTAATTTGTATTCCTGTGTATACGTCAGGTAAACGAGACTGGCTAGCTATTCTCCTCTTCGATTCCTTTTGTTAGTGGAGCATTTCTCTGCCTGGCCTAGAAAACCCACCCCTGCTGTCCTATGCTCTTTCTCTCCAAGGCCTCAGGTGGGACGTTGCTGCCTAAGGTGACTTTGCAGTATGTCAGAGCCCAGACAGTGTGGACTCCGAAATGCATGAAGATGACCTTCCTCCCACTCCATGCACTGCCAGTGGGATACGACCTGAGTAAGACAAAGACTTCTATTGTCGTAAGCCAAGGAGAAGCTGAGCTCCTTTAAGTAAAATAGGATGGAATTCAATTCTGTATGTACAGGGTAGGGTGAAAGGAGCTTTACAGTTGTGAGTACACAAAGCACAGAGTTTATTCTTTTTTTAAGAAGATACTTTATTTATTTATTTTTTAGAGAGAAGGGAAGGAGAAAGGGAGGGAGAGAAACATCAATATGTGGTTGCCTCTCCTGCACCCCCTACTCTGCACCACGACCCAGGCATGTGCCCTACACTGGGGATCGAACGGGTGACCCTTTGATTCGCAGGCTGGCACTCAACCACTGAGCCAAACCAGCCAGGGCTATCCTTGTATTATTATTAGTTCTTATATTATTTTCTATACGAACAGCTGTAAACTTATGTTTGCCTCCCTCTGTATTTAACCATAGCATGAATTTAACAGGAAGCTGAACATGCCACTGTTCTACTTTAAAGTTTCACCCATATACCTTTCAGTGGCAAGCATCATAGATGAGTACCTTAAGATATAAGTATATGACAAATTCCATGCTCCTCTGGAAGCATGAATATCCAAACTGTATCTTGAATAAGAAAGGAAAGCAGCTACCTGCTCTCTGTCAAAATAAAGGTCTGGATGACAATTGGCGTGGTGGTCAAATGAATGGGCTCTATATGCAAATAGAGACGCATTCCAGGTGCATGATGTACTCGCTGTGTAACCTTGGGGAAGCCACTGAACATTTCTCAGGCTCAGTGACTTCATGTGGGAATAAAGTAGTGAAGATGCATGAGACGAATGTACTGGAAAGGCCCTATCTCAACGCCTAGCATACCTTCAATGCTAACTATTTTTATTTGATCTATAGTAGGAAACAAAGATGGAGGTATTTCGATTAATATCCTATTTCAGAGGCCTGCCCTGAGTTGGAGAGTTTGTATCTCATGTCGGAATCTCACTGCAATATGGAGGTTATTCCAAGCAAGAAGGAATGCATTTGTAGGAGAAATAGGAGAAAGAGGAAGGGAAATTTTATCTTTTCATATACAGTCACTTGCATAACATTTCCTTCTTGAGTTCTTGAATTCCAGTGAGAACAGAGTGTATTTTTGGGAAGAAGACTCATGAATTAATATTTTTCCCAATAGAGAAGCTCACAGAAACTTTGAAGTGTTTATTAAAGAGTTGATAATGAGGAGAAAACTTTTTGAAAATCATATTAAAAAGTACCTCCCAAACTGCTTCAATAATTTAACCTTGGAATCACAAGACTGTACTGGAATAGAACGAGCACATTTTTCTCTTCCCCCATCGTCCCTGGCATATCACATGCGCGCTGTGATCTGTGATGGTCCTTTCTAGGAGTCAGTGGCAGAGTGATACTCTTTTTGTGGCCAATCGAATAATTACTGAAGTTGAAATTTATAATCCTGATTTCGACTACTTCGTAATGACATCAATTTAAACTTAATACTGCTCTTATCTTTTGACAAAAATAAGGTTTAATATGCCTTTTCTCCTAGAGGGGGTGAAATAAGGGAAGACTTTATTATACAAGATAATTAAAATTCTTCCTCAGGTTAAAAGTGATTTAAAAAGAATCACAACATGAGATAATTAGGCCTTATTAGACACTTTATCTGCTTCACTGAAGTCACTTTTTCCAGGATGATAAAATGTGCCTTTGTCTTTTTTTAGAAAGCTGGATACCAAATTTGGGGGGAAAAATGATCTTTTCTCCTCCTCTTAGCCTCAGCGCATGACTGTGTGAATAGATTTGGGGAAATAATTTAATGACAGGGTTACAGTTTCCAAAAGCTAGACCTTTATAAAATGTGATGGTTTTCAAGTACTTATTCATTTTTCTAGTGGAATTACATTTTACCCTCTATTTTTAGTTAATAGAAAATGATATGAATTTGTGTTTCCTGATTTTTTTCCCCTGACAGGCAGAATAATAACAGATTAGTTTTGGGGTGTTTAACAAAATCCTTTTGTTTCTTGACAGACTCGTTTATGCTTCCTTGTGCCATAACAGGTGAGGCGAAGAATGTCAGTGTTTGTGTTTTCAACGTCTAATGAACATATAACGTGGGTTATTACAATACCATGCAGTAGCGGATGGTGTTTTTTAGATGAAATGTGGTTCAGGCATTTAAGACACACTATGGTTTTGTGAGAGGAAGCAGATCCCTGAGGAGCATGGGAGCCCTGCCAGAGTTCTAAACTGTATCCCTACATGAGGTCTGATACTGCCTTTCTAGTTTGCTTTTAGGCCCGATGACGGGGATGCTGTGACTGCCACCCTCTGCTAATGGCTCTTTGGGCTTCCGACGGACTTTAACAATGCTCTGTGCAACTAACAACAAGTGAATCAAATAGTGCTTGTCTGTGCCCATAAATGTATATCCAACTTATTTTTCTCTATTGATTGGTGGACGAAAAGAAATTGTTCTATTTTTGTCTTTAAGAAAATATTTCAGTTCTGTAGACAATGATTTGCCTTATAGGTTTTATTAAATTATTCTTTTCTTCTAAATGACCATTTTCTTTGGAGGAAAGGCAGAGGCACATATAGATCAGTCTACCAAGGGCCAACTAAAGGACAGGGATCTTTTTGATTGAAGGCTAGGCACATAGAATTGGTAAATAAATGCTTATTTTAAGGTAAAATATCTAGAAGGGACATAGTAGGCTTTGATGAATAAACAGGAGCTTCTGTCGTACTTTTGCAGGGTCTGTTGTACATGTAATTGTTGCTTTAAAGAGAAACTTAAACAGTGAAATAAGAATAGAGTTAAGGCAAATTGTGAGGATCAAAAGTATCCATTAAATAAGGTTTTAAATATTTTTACATAAATGGACCACTGCTTTTCGGGGTACAAGTTTTGCTTTCATTAAGCTGGTAGATCCTATTAGAAAGAGTAGGACACCTTTAGGGTCCTAATAACAAGGAAGGACAATAAAAAAGGTTCACAAAACGTGAATGTACAGCTCAACCAATTATTGCAAAGCAAATGAGCATGGAATAACTACCGGGTAAAGAAACAGAATACTGGCAGTAAGCTGGTTTTTATGTATTGATTTTGAATCAGGTAAATTTATTACATCTTTATTAGTCCTAATAATCAGTGAATCATTTACATTTTTATAGATTTTTAAAAAAGGTTTTATTCATTTATTCTTAGAGAGAGGGGAAGGGAGGGAGAAAGAGAGGGAGAGAAACATCAGTGTGTGGTTGCCTCTCACACACCCCCTACTGGGGACCTGGCCCGCAACCCAAGCATGTGCCCTGACTGGGAATCGAACTGGCGACCTTTTGGTTCTCAGGCCAGCACTCAATCCACTGGGCTACATCAGTCAGGAGTGAATCATTTACCTTTTTATATACACTTATGTCATCTGTGAATAATGAAAATTTGGCTGCTTTCTAATCCTTTCACTTTTATTTTCTTTTGACTTACTGCACTGGTTAAAACCTCCAACACAAAGTTGAACAGAAGTAACAATCGTAACAATCACATTTTTGTACTTCCGCTATCTCAGAAAGAAATGTTCAATGTTTCACCATTAAATAGACTGGTTGATTTTGGTCATTTGCTAATATTTATCTTGACAGAATGTTGAATTTTATTGGATGCCTTTTCTGCCTCTGTGCAAATCATCGTGATATTCAGTGAATAATACACAGAATTACACTGATTGATTTTCTAATGTTAAAACAACTTTGAATTCCCAGGGCAAATCAAAGAAGGTCATATTGTACTATTTCAACTATAGTTGGATCCAGTTTGCTATTCTTTTATTTAGAATATTTGAATCTCCACTGAGATCTCTAGACAGGGATAGGCCCTGTCCATTCCACTGTCACTTGCTGTTTGGGGTCATGCAACGAGTGAGGTGAATTATTGGAATGATGACATCACTTCTTTATGGAACCTTCTACTACTTTGGCCTGCCTCAGGGACTGAACTTCCCTGGTGACTGGGGCTCTTCTAAACAAAGCTGATATGCACCTCATTGGACCCCATGTACCTGGACCACTGAGCATCTGCACCTCTCTTACTGGCACTGCTTGCCTTGATTTGGTCTATTTGTTACTGTCCTGTGACATTCAGATTGAAAAAGTGTTACATCATCAGTTTTAGGTTGCCATAGGTAGCTCTGTTGCCCCTCCCTGGCATTTTTGTACCCTTATATATATGTATATTTTATTTTTGCCATTTCTCTTTTTCAACTTTCTGTTTCTTGTGGTTACATTTCTTACCTTATACTACACTGCAGATTTTGATGTTTTCCCTGGCATCTGTCCATTGGGATTTAGGTTTATCTTATTTCTGTTCTTTACATTTTCCTATTTTCTGTTGCTTTCCTCTGCTTGTGCTTTGGCCATATGCGAGAATCATTGACTTGGACTTGGGAATATATGACATGAACTGCCAAAGTGTGACACACCAGCCACCTGATTACTTGGGCTACTGACTTCCTTGTCACGTAGTTGCCACTTTCTTGGGAAAAAATTGGTCACCAAAGGGATTTCTCTCTAGAAACAGAATTTCTCTTATCTGGATACCACCACTGTTCTTATTTTAGAATATCTGCCCCTACTGCCGCACAACAGAATCAAAGAAAATACCCGTCATGGGAACATGAATTCTACTAGGAAAAGGTTTTTTCCTCTTTTACATATTGTTTAAAACAAGCACACAGATAACTCAAATACAGCTCTACAAATCACCTTGTGTTATATAAGCAATCATTGAACCAGGATGTCTGAGGGTACCCTTTGGAATGATATGAAACAGCTATGACTGAGGATTACAATAACAGCTCATCATTGTAGATCATTAACATCTATAAGGAGCTTGTGCGATGATTTCATTACTTATAAAGCATGTTTCAAAATGGTGAAAAGGGTGGGGGGCAGTTGAAAACAATAAAAGCATTTTTATTTAAAATTTTCTGCTTCATCCCTATAATGTTATTTGTCATCTCAAAATTTGTTACCTAGAACCACTAGGAGATTTGAACATTTTTTCTCTCTTATTTAAGTTTGTATGCTAATTGTCAAACAAGTTCAACAATAATTCAGATGAAATTGATTTTTTTCTTAGGATTTTATAAAACTGAGCCTACTCTGATTCATTGGGCAAGTGCCTGAAAAGAATGTATTTAACGAGAGCCTCACCAGGATGTTAGAAAAGTCCTCTAAGAAGTCAAAATTTAGGGGAAAGAAGAAAAACATCCCCAAAGAATGCTATACAATTTTGACATCATCAGGAATTTCTGTTGTGGTAAAAGCTTCTCCCCTTTAGAGGAGGGAGAACTTATTTGCTCTCAGGGGGGAGATAAATAAGAAGTTAGTGATGGACACTTATGATTATAGGCATTTATAGAGTAATAAAATAACTAAAGTTTTTTACCACAAATTGATACGCGTATGTTCATAAGAGCCACCAATACCATAAATGGCAAAGAAGAAGACATTAAACATTGGCAAGAGCAACACACATAACAGGAAATGGCTGGAGAGTGTCATTGTTTCTCAAGAGGCTTCCTCCGAAAGCAATTGAATGAACCTGAGTTTGGAAACACAGTTGGGAACATCTGGTTGAGGGTGAATGGAGAAAGAAACAGATGTAATGTCAGCAGCGCGGAGGGCTGGGCAGTTAGAGGGTGGTGATACATTCTTCACACAAATTATGAAACAGGTGCAGGGATGTGATCTGGTTGTGACGGGAACATTGGAGTATCCAGCCATCTGCTGAAAAACTTATTTTGCTGAAAGCAGGGCTTTGAGAAACTCTTCAATTGCCTTGATGAGACTTTGTGTTCCAAGAAGATAGACTTTGTAACATGTGGAACTTTGGAGCTAATTATTATCAGGAAGGAAGAATTTACTGGTGCAGAAGTAATAAAGGACATCTTGGATTTCATAAGTAAAATAAGGTCATTCCCCAAATAATCAGGCATATAGACTAGTGTTGGAGAAATCAAAAACAATGTCTGAGGTAAATATAGTCCATGGCCAGGTGTTTATTGAAAAAGAATGTGGCTTAAGATAGGTAAAATGTCCCAATGGGAATTCAGAAAACAAAATAGACATAGTCCCAATTAAATGGAGAAATGTAGAGGAACCAGTTTGACCACATAAAAGTTTCATTGCTGATCTCCAATTTTAATTTTTAAAAAAATCCTCACCTGAGGATATATTTACTGATTTTAGAGAGAGAGAAGGAAGGAAGGAGGGAGAGAAGGAGAGGGAGAGAGATCAATTGGTTGCCTGTTTCTTGTATGTGCCCTGACCAAGGATCGAACCTGCAGTGTTCCCTGACTAGGAATCAAACCCACAACCTTTTGCTATAGGGGAGAATGCTCCAACCCGTGGAGCCACCCAGCCGCAGTGCTCCTGAGCTCCAATTTCATAAGGAATCCACTAGTGTTGGGAAGAGACGTATAACAAAAACCATAAAGGATGACAGAAAAACTAAAGTTGAACTTACTATAGGCTTGAGATGAATGCTAAAGAAACGGAAAGATAGTGTGGCTATACTGAGCCTGTGTGTGGGGGCAGGTGGTCTAAAGCTGGCCCTGTTTGACATCCTTCCCTACGTATAGGGGGAGGGATACCTCCTTCAAATACCACCATTCACTGGATGTCGAGGTTCTACTCCCCCCACCCCAAGTTTGTGTTTATAAATATGCTGTAAATTCGCAGTGAGGAATTTGGACAGGGCCAAAGACTATCAGGCCATGGATGTGGTAACATCTTTAAAATTGTAGTACAGTAACATCACAACTAAGATATTGACATTGATGCAGTCTGTCAATCTTAATCCCCATTTTTCCAATTTTACTTGTACTAATGTGTGTGGTTAGTCATGTGTAATCACACCACACATGCATGTTCTTGGGCCACCACAGCAGTTCCATCGCCGCAGGGACGCCCTCCTGTTGACCTTCACAACCACACCCATTTCTGTCTGGTACCACCTGCCCAACTCCCAGTAACATTTAATCTGTTCCCAATTTCTAAAATGTTACATTTTCTAGTCCCCCCCAAATGTTATACAAGTGAAACCCTTTAGTATGTAATCTTTTGGGACTGGCTTTTCTTTTTCCAGCAGTTTGGTATGTCTAAGGAATAAGAAACAAAGATATAATCTCTATATTGCATAACACAGAAAGAAATAAACACACATTCAATTATCACGTTTTCTTCATTGAAAGTAATATTCATTGTGGAAAGCCCAGAGTGAACCATATGCTGCCAAATGTGTATGACTGGTTCCAGCCTTTATTTTAAGCTCCAAACTCAAATTTATACTTCCTCCTGGAAAGTTCCTAGAACTTTCCAGGAGGAAGCATTACTTGAAGAAAACTCAAATGTAACATGTTCAAAATCAAATGTATCACATGTCATCCTCCCCCCTTCCCTCTTCCAGAATTCTTTGTTCCACTTGTACTTCTTGCCTAACTGAAGGCACTTTAGTCTCTGAAATCACCATTCTTATCTTCATGTCAGTCAGCATTTCTCTT
Source organism: Carollia perspicillata (assembly GCA_004027735.1). NCBI lineage: Eukaryota > Metazoa > Chordata > Mammalia > Chiroptera > Phyllostomidae > Carollia > Carollia perspicillata. Next base: position 6,951 of record PVKM010035410.1, on the reverse strand, counting down.
GCCGTCCATTCACTTCACGTCATCATTGTATTGTCATTAGCACCTTAATTTGTTCCCTACTGTAAATACCTCTGGATTGTGCTTCTCTTCAGTCCTATTGCCCCTTTCTTTTGTATATAAAAGATATATATGCATATTTTTTTCTATCCACACCTGAGGACAATTCTTTCATTGCTTTTAGAAAGAGAGGAAGGGGGAAAAGAGAAACATCAATAGAAGAGAGAAACATTAATTTGTAGCCTCCTGTTCGTGCCTGGGCTGGGATTGAACCTGCAACCTTTTGGTTATAGGACCATGCACCAACCAACTGAGCCACATTGGCCACAGTGTATTATCTCTTCCTTAATAGGACCTTCAACATCTCTCCTCCAAACTACTGCAAAGCATCTTAGCTGCTCTCTTTCAGTCCTTCTTCCTTAAATATTTCATTAACCCCATCATCTTTCTAAAGCAATATCTGATTCTATTATTCCTTTGATATTGATCACACTCATCCCATTCATTTGGAGCACATTTGTCTTCTCTGTTGGCCTCTCTCCCTTTTAAATTTCAGCCTTTCTATACATACTTACTCTCTCATTTCTCTTATTCATACCCAGTCTTGAGTTTTGCCAGGAAGGATGGCCCACATCTCTGGGGTACTAAGAGTACAAAAAGTACAACAAAAGAGGTTGATTTAATTTGAGAACAGCTTGAACTTTCTAGTCTCCAAAGCTTTTTTTTTTTTAGATTTTAATCACTTAAATAGTGGTTGTTCATTTGCAATAGTTGAGTAAAGACTTTAAATTAAGTAGACTGTCTCCTAAAGATGTTCAGCTCTCTGCAGTTTTTGTTTATTTGCAAAGTATGAGGTCTATTTTTTCCCTATCTAGATGTGTTCATTGAGTAATCTATTTAATTAAAAAAGTAATCTACTTCACCCTCTGTTATAGATCCAATATTTATTCTTTAGCAAGTAATTCTCTATTTCACCCAATGTCAAGTCCCTTAATTAATCTGTTCAGTTTTTAAAAGGTAATCTTTCACTTCACCCTATTGACTAAGTAGGCAGGTCTTCTAATTTCTATATTTGTTTCTTTCTTAACTAATTTCAAGTCTGTTTTTCTTGGGTCGGTTTTCTCCAGGATGATCATATGGGCTTTAGGTTTACTCATCCCATATCGACACTTTTTACTCACAATTTTACACTGTAATTTTACGAATAAAAGTATTTAAGATTTTGAAATATTTTGTTGGTCTTTGACCCAGGGGAAGTTCCCAATTATTAACTCAACCCAAGGTGGGCAGACGTTTACTTAAAGGAGCATAGTGTAATATTTTGGTCTTCCCGCTGTACACTCTCTGTCACAAGCACTCAGATCTGTCACTGGAACACAAAAGCAGCATTTGATTTCAATGAAACAATCCAATGGGTGTGGGTAGGTCCCAATAAAACCTTTGTTGAGGCCTCTGGACCACAGACTATAGTTTTCAACTCCTGAACTAAGCCACGTAAAATCAATCTAAACTCCTCGTTACTGAGGTTCACCAAGGAACTATGCGCTGAGACCTCCTCACAAGTGAATCAGCTGATGCCATCCTCCTACTTGATAATATGTTCACTGAAAATATGCTAGTGTAAAATGGGCATATGCTTTCCTATTTGTTCTCATGGTGTTTTATGAATTAAAGCTGCTCTGAATGAAATAGGTGCATGTTATTTAGAATAAAAAGATAAACATTCTTGTTTACATCATTGCTATGGGTTTTCTGTCTCATGTTAGGTCTTGGACCGTTGATTTTGCTCTCAATTTGTCTTTAGGGATGAATATGCATTATTTAAATATTTCAAACCCCAAATGATCACTTTTGGCAGATGTCCTCCAACATTTAATTGGCTTATATCCAATGAACTTTTATCAAATTATTCATTTTCACCAAGATGTGGCTTCAGCCAACTTGTTTTTAAGAGATCTCTAGGAAATTACATTTTTGAAAGTTAGACATTCTGTAAAATGCAATATATTTTATGTAATATATTATGAGAGGTCCTGTGCTATTCAAAAAGTTTTCAAAATGCTGATTTAAGATATTCCCTATGATATAAAATTCTTGGATCTTTATTGCCCACTTGTCCTTGTATTAGGACAGACTTGAAACAGTTTCCTGAGGAAATCATGACTTTGCCCTCAAGTATTATTTTGGCTCATTTCCTTCTGAGATAGGCAGTCTTATATTGAAGAACATGTTCTGATTGAATTCCTTTATTTTCTTAGGATCACAGGAGAATAGGAAGGTGGAATTGTATCCTCCACCTAATTGATCACTGACACATATGTAGTTTGCCCTTTCTCAATGTCAGATAATTCGAAATGGAATTTTCTGCTTTGAAATTCTGAAAGTTAAAATGTATAAAGTACAATTCATGAAACATTTCTGTATTGATATGAATGCTATATTTCTCTATCTCAGTTTTGAAACTATTTTTTCAGAGACGAAAGGTAAGCAGAATATGCCACCCCAAAAGATGCCTCTTTTGCATAAGGATGATTTTGGGTTGATTATTTTTGAAAGACTGCAGATAAGGGAGAAACTCTGAAAATAGAGTAGAAGTTACCCATTTGTAAGGGATATTCACTTTTATAAAGGAAATCACCTGTAATTGTGTCTTCCTCTCTGTCCCAGGACAAGAAGAATGTCTAAATCATCAGAGCCTCTTGTCAATGGAGAAGGTACCCACTTAAGTCTGCACAACAAACCTTACCCTTGTTTACTGCGCTTTTCTTGGTAACCTCTCATAACTGGCCTCCCATCTTCCTTCAATATCTTTTTTGTCTATATCTAAAGATAGTGTTTAAAGTAATGACTTGGGTGATGTTTGGGGAGCCAGTTCCCCTGAATACCACCCTTGTATACATGAGGTGTACAGGTTAACAAACTACTGTTTAGTTTTCTCTTGTAATTAGTCTGCTATTGTTGAGGGTCTCAGCCAAAAACTCCGAAGGGCAGAGGGAACATTATTTTTCCTTTCCTACAGAGGCCTAGTGTTCCGTAGGTACTGCCATGTGGGAGAGAGAAAAAAGGGTGCAAAGCGCATGTTGTTAAGTGGCTCTCTGGGCCCTCCAGCCAGGAGGCATCCAGAGAGTTCCACATACAGTTTCACTTGACTGAAGTTCCTACTGCCAGGAAGTTGAGAACCATTGCTCTAGAGACATTTTACTGCTTGGAATTCGGCTGCCAGAGAGCTGTGGAACAGACCACTACCCACTGGCTTTCCACAAAAGTGCTGTTGCAGAGCTGTGTTTGGTGTCATTGCTTTGGCTTTTTGTTGAGCTTCATTAAAAGAAACAGTCAAATAAAGCTAACCCTTAGCACATTGCGTTCCATTCCACATACACGTTCCTTCCACAAATATGTAGTGAAGAATCTCCCTCTTGAATCAGAAAATTGGGACCTTCCTGTGAAATTGACTTTCCTTCATGTCATAGGTATTGTGAATTTCACAACTGTTAATTATTAGCCAGTAGGAAGGTCCTGAATTTGGACCTTTCCCCTGAAAGTTAATCACATGCAGTTTTTCATACTTCCATGTGACTTTGTCTAATTTAAAAAAAATATTGTGTGTTTCCATGTTTCTACTTACTTTTATCTGGAGGATTGTATGTATTTCTTTGAATTAATTTAAATCCAATTTGGGTGAAATGAACTTGTCAGCAAAATTCTGTGTTATAAGGTAAAAATCCCCTTTAAGCAAAAGAGAAGTTTATTCTGTTACGTAACAACAATGGCGGCAACAACAACAAAATCCAGGGATAGAATTGGTTTCAAGTTTTGCTTGACCAAGGATGCAAGTAAATGCCACCAGAATGTGGTTTCTTTCTCTCCACTGCTTAGTGCTGTCTGTCTTATTCTGTGTCCGTTTTATATTCAGAAAAATTATCACCTCATTTGACAACAACAATATGTCCATAAAAGGTCCAGCTTGGATGGTTGCTGTATTAGTCAGAATTCTCCAGAGTAACAGGTCCAGTAGGAGATATATATGATCTGTCTAGAAGGTATCCAGCTGTGTAATATGAAAAATAGAGACATTCATTGAAGAAGATACAAGAAACATTGTGCATAGGACAATGATGCCTCAGTCCCCTTCAAAGTAGGCACCTTGGGACCTCACACAGTTCTCCTAATTGCCATCAGCTGCCCCATCATATATATTTTTTTAATCTCATCGATGGTCTGGAATCTCTTCCTTTTCAAAGGTGATTTTTAGTTTTGGGAAAAGCCAGAAGTCATAGGTCACCAAATCTGGGCTGGGCTGTAAGGGGGCTGAGTCACCTGGGTGATTTGGTGTTTCACAAAAAGACTCGCATGAGACATGATGCATAAGCGATGTTTTTGTAATGAAGCTGTCAATCTCCAGTTGCCCATAGCCACAGCCTTCTGAATCATCTGAATCATTTCTGTGGAGGAACATTTAAGCTTAACACAAAATTTGATGCAGATTCATTGCTCTACTTGCTCAGTCATTTTGAACACAATGCACACACATACATATATATTGTGCATATATATATGAATGAACAAGGTCTGTCTGGAAAAAGTCCAGCCATTGTTAATAAAAAGAGACAGGTTTGCATGACATCGATACAACCCAACAGCCAGGGAGAGTGGACTGGAATGCTCATGTGTGAATAATGACAACTTCACTATACTACTCAGTGGGGATAATAATGCCATTAAGTGAGTGTATGGTGTGGCTAATGCATTCAAAATGACTGAGTAGAGCAATGAATCTGCATCACATTTTGTGTTAAGCTTGAACCTTCCTCCACAGAAACTATTCAGATGATTCAGAAGTCCACAGCTATGGACAACTCGTGGTTGGCAGCTTCATCATGACAACACCCGCTCATGCATCACATCTTGTGTGGAGTCTTTTGGTGAAACATCAAATCACCCAGGTGACTCACCCCCTGCTACAGCCCAGATTTGGTGCCCTATGACGTCTAGCTTTTCCCAAAACTGAAACTCACCTTTGAAAGGGTTGAGTTTCAAAGACCATTGATGAGACTCAGGAAAATATGATGGGGCAACTGATGGCGATTGGGAGAATTGTGTGAGGTCCCAAGGTGTCTAGTTTGAAGGGGACTGCAGTGTCATTGTCCTATGCACAATGTCTCTTGTCTCTTGTGTCTTCCTCTATAAATGTCTCTATGTTTTATATTACATGGCTGGATACCTACTGGACTGATATATGTCTATATAACATTATATCTATATCATATGTATATATACGCATACATGTATAGATGTATATCAATTAGCTGACATGATAAAAGACAGGCAAGTTCCAGGATCTGTAGGGTATGTTGGTAAGCTGGAGAACCAAGACAGCTAATCATTTAGTTCCCATCCAAACACCAGCAGGCTTTAGACTCAGGAAGAGCCCATATTTCAGTTTGAGTCTGAAGGCAGGAAAAAGATAATATCCCAATTCAAATGCTGTCAGAGAGAAAGAAATTTCTCTTTCTAGGGGAGTGTCAATACTTTTCTTCTAGTCAGGTCTTCAAATGATTGGATGAAGTTCACCCACACAAGAAAGAACAATCTTCTTTACTCAGTCTATCAATCCAAGTGTTAATCTCACCCAGAAATATCCTCACAGGTACACCCCAATTTTTTGATCAAATATTGGGGAGCTCATAGCCCAGTCAAGTTGACACAAAATTAATCATTACAGTTAGAAATCCTGAAAAAACCTATAATTCAATCTCATTTGCTCTGATTCAGGTGATTTTGGTAATGTGTCCATTCCTGGCCAATGTCTGAGGCTCAAGAACGGAATGTACTGTGTCCTAGGCGTAGATCACGTAACATGGGGATAGTGTCAGCGATGCCCCAGGAGAAATAAAGGCTGAGAGTGCAGAAGGATGGTTTTCTGAAATTCAAAACAGAACACATCCAACATAGAAAAATAATTGGTTGTTGTTGCAAAATAAGAAAACAAATGCATATTTATTGGGATATAACTGAAAATGTAATGACAGTGTGCTTTTTCCCAGCACTCTAAAACACAAAAGCATTCAATTATCCTTTATGGTCTCTAAAATGGTAATTTGTAAGAGGTGACCATAACATAATGGGACTCTTTCTTTCAGAGAACATAAAAAATATATATAGTCAAATGAGAATAGCACTATCAGGTTATTTCCTTGGAGATCTGTATGCATAACAATAATAACTACCACTAATTGAAAGTCTGCTTTTCCAGGAATTTTAGAAATGTAGCTAAGAGAAAACAACATTATTTTAAAGGCCAACCACCAAATTCTTCTCCAAATCAATCTCTTAAGGCATAACAATAATGTCCTTGGGTGTAAGAATAAAGGTAACTACACTAATTTTCAAAAAAATAAAATAAAATGGAAACTTCAGTGGTTGGAAGTAGAAGATACTACAAAGTAGGAGAAGATATAAGGAACATTTTGGGAGTGAGACAGAGAAACTTTAGTAGGAAAGTTGATTGGTAACAGGAAATAACTCACAACAGTTCAAATATTCATTTTTAAGTGTTCGCGTCTATTAGGCACAAATGCTTTGAATGAGTGGTGGTACTTCAGAGAAATAAAAAAAAAAGGGGGTCTGTGCTCTTTGTAGGGTGGTGCAGTTAAGGAAAAGAGGAAGATGTAGGAGGCAAGATGTGAAAGTGGTCAAAGCTTTAGCAGAAACAAGAATTTAGAAGAAAAGATGACCAAGGAGTATAAGCCTCAAGGTGACCCAAAGCAACTGGGGACTGGAGGATCCAGTGGTCACTGAGTGAGAAGAAAAGGGTGATCCCAAATGATAAATGGGATAGAAATATATCCTTGTTAGCTTTTCCAACACTTCTTGTATTAATACTCACATCTGCTGATAAGAAAACTAGGATTCAGAGTGATCAAATAACTTGCCCAAAATCACACAGCTTATAAA
>PVKM010035409.1:0-15191 GCA_004027735.1 Carollia perspicillata | reverse complement strand
CTCTGTGGGCGATGAGGAAGAACAACTGCCCCCGAGGAATGCATCGGCTAGTGGGAGGGAGAAGGCAAATCCTCAAACACTCACAACACAAAGAAAATGATTATGGGATCCTCAGAGAAGTAATAATAAAATCCAGTGGGCGATTAGGAAAGGTTTTGAGAAGGAGGCGGCATTTGAGCCACGTCTGGAAGGATGGGCAGGATTTCAGAAGCAAGGACTGGGAGGAGGGAAGAACGTGCTTGAAGGGCAGGTGGTTTATTTTAGTTAGAGCATGGTACAGGTAGACGTAAAAGTGTGTGAAAAGTCTTTGCTTTCATTCTTGAATATAGAATTTAAAATGTTTTATTTTCAGAAATGCCTCTAGGATTTTCCCTCTGTTGCATGTTTTAAGCAGTTATATTATCGTATTGCCTTAGTATCATTTGCTTCATGTTCCTTGTGCTTGAGTTTTGTTGAGCTTTTTGGAGATACAGGTTTATGAATTTCATTAGATTTTGGAAAGTTTGTGACTTCTGGTCAAGGTGGAGATGTAGGTAGACACACTTTGCCTCCTTGTGCAACCACAAGAAGAATTACAACTAACCTCAAAACAAGTAACACCCAGAACTGCTGGAAAATCAAACTGTATGGAAGTCTGACAACCAAGCATTTAAAGAGGCCACATTCATCCAGACGGGTAGGAGGGGTGGAGATGCAGAGTTGGGGCAGAGAGGCAAGGATGGCGGTCTGGCTTGGAGAGGTTGCAGCAGCAGAATGGGTGGTTCCACATTCCTGTGTGGTGGATAAGAATTGGGAGGGACACCTTGGGAGCCAGTGATCCCAGCCCCAGGCCAGACCGTACAGCCCAGGGTTCCGACACCAAGAAGATAAAGCCCCATAACTTCTGGCTGTAAAAACCAGTGGGGGTTGTGGTGGGGAAAGAAGCTGCCAGTTTCTCAGAAGAGTTTGATTAAAGGGCTTACATGGACTTGGAATGTATGCAATCCCACCCACTCTGGGATTCACCACCAGAGCAATAGCTGAAAGAGTGCCAGTTGCATACAGGAAGTAGCAGAAGTGACTAGAAAAAGGGTAAGTGCTAGGCAAACTTCCAGAAGCCAGGCGGCAGCATTGTCCCCTCTCTGAGCCATTCCCACACACAGAGCCACAAAGCAGTGAAGTGGGTTGCTCCGTACCAGCTAATACCTACGGCTCTACCCCCACACAATTTACAGGTACCTTTTATAGGGAGTCAAAGCAGCTCTACCTACTACACAGAAACAAACCCAGGTGGGCTGCCAATTTGAGGAGACAAAGAAATATGGCCCAAATGAAAAAACAGAACAGAAGCCCAGAAAAAGAACTAAACGAAACAGAGATAGACAGCCTATCATATGTAGAGTTCAAAACACTGGTGATCAGGATGCTCACAGAACTCACTGAGTATGGCAACAACATAAAGGAAGAAGTGAAGGCTACACTAAGTGAAATAAATAAAAATCCACAGGGAACCAACAGTGAAGGTAAGGAAGCTGGTATTCATATCAACAATTTGGAACATAAGGAAGAAATAAACATTCATCCAGAACAGAAAGAAGAAACAAGAAGCAAGAATGGATGGGCAAGAAGTATTCACAATAATGAAAAGCAAGGATCTACAACCTAGATTACTCTATCTAGCAAAGCTATCATTTAGAATGGAAAGACAGATAAAGTGCTTCCCAGATAAGGTAAAGCTAAAGGAGTTCATCATCACCAAACCCTTATTATATGTAATGTTAAAGGGACTTATTTAAGAAAAAGAAGAAAATCAAAACTATGAATATTAAAATGGCAACAAACTCACAACTATCAATAACTGAATCTAAAAAATTTTTAAAAAACTAATCAAACAACTAGAACAGGAATAGAATCATAGGTATGGAGATCATTTGGAGAGTTATCAGCTGGGAGGGGGAAGGGAAAGAATGGGGGAAAAGGTGCAGGGATTAAGAAGTATAATTGGTAGGTACAAATAGACGGGGAGGTTAGGAATAGTATAGGAAATGGAGAAGCCAAAGAACTTGTATGCATGACCCATGGACATGAACTAAGGGGGCAATTGCTGGAGGAAAGCAGGGTACTGGGCAGAAGGGGGCAAAGAGGGGGAAAAAGGACAACTGTCATGGCATAATCAATAAAATATAGTTAAAACTTTTTGGAAAGTTCTGCCATTGTTTCCTCAAATATTTTTCCTCCCTCCCAGCCAAACAGAGTCTTTAATGACACGTGTATTGGGTACTTGAAGTCGTCCCACTGCTCACAGATAATCTGTTCACTTTTCAATTTTTTTTTCTCCATGTTTTCATTTTGAATACTTTCTATTGCTGTGTATTGAAATTCACTAATCTTCTGCAATATTCAATCTGTTCTTGGTCCCATTCAGTGTACTTTTCACCTCAGACATTGTAATTTTCATTTCCAGAAATTTAAATTCGGTGTTTTTATATTTTTTTATGTTTCTAGTTACCTTGTTTAATCTTGCCTCTAGCTTCTTGAACATTGGGGATACAGTTTAAATAACTGTTTTATTGTCTTTGTCTACTGATTCCTTTAGATAGATCATTTCTGGATGGGTTTCAATTAATCGATTCTTCCCCCTTCATTATGAGTTGTGTTTGCCTGGTTCTTTTCAAGCCTGGCAATTTTCTGTTGGATACTAGGCATTGTGGATTTCACTTCGTTGGGTGCTATTGCTCATTTAGGTACCTTTAATTGCCAAGGGGAAGAAATGCATAGCCTTGGGTAAGTTCCAAGGCTGACCCTAGAAATGACACATTCCAACCTTGTACCACAAAGGCCCTACTGCCTGTTTAGTACTCAAGTAAGAAATCAAAGGAAACACAAAAAGAACAGAAGATAAATCCAGTTTGAATCCAGAATAATCAGGAAGGGGAGGTGGCTGTTTCTCTTTCCTGCTGAGGGATGAAGAATTTACTCATTCACAGCTTTATGTGGAAGGCTCTGGGCTATGTGCCTATATGTGTATATGGGCTATATGTGTAACTATGAGAAAGCACATATTTTCTCATAGTTACACATAATTTCATTTAAAAGCCATTCCATTGCAAAACCAGTAAAGCTATTTAGTATGTGTTTAAAATATACAGAGATAAAAAGAGTCATTCCCATTTAAGTGCTGTGAGGCAGTTATAAAAAGTACACAGTTAATAAACCTCCCTTGCCTGCAAATGCTTAGGTAGTGGGAACGAACAAGTAGTCCGGCCACAGCGTAAGCGCGCTGACGGGAGGAGCTCGGGATGCTGTGGGACCGCGGTGGAGCCCCTCTGGCCTGGGACCTGGGACGGGAGGGGAGACTTTCTGGGAAGCAACACCTAAGCTACAATTAGGATGATACACGGTGTGAGAGAATAACTAGGAGTTTTGTAACTCTTTTCGATTGTGCGTCCATGACAGTAAGTTAGAAAAGTATAAAACTTGTAATTTAAAAATTATTTTGCAAATTAGTAAGTTGGTGTAGCATGGTAACTAATGGAGAAGTTTCCCTGTGATCCTTTTAACTTTGTTATTTTAAACTTATGAAGACTCAGCAGGAGAAGAACAAAACAATCCCCACCTTATCAGTCAGGGCTCTGTTCTCAAGGTCTGAGTTTATAAGGAGTTTTCTGGGAAGGAGAGAGGGGGAGGGAGGAAGAGAGAGGCAGAGAGAAGGTGCAAAACCTGGAAGATGCTGAAACAGGCCCTTGTTTTGACAGGACAGGGAGAACTTCTCAGAGTGTGGGGAGGGGCCATCTGCGTCAAAAAAGACCTGAGAGGATCTGTTTAAAACGCTGATGTCTGGGCTCCACGTGGGACCCGCGTCAGAGCTGATGGAATTTCAGCCTGAGAACTTGTATGCAAATTGCTCCCTAGGTGATTCTAATACATCCTACACTGGAGAATCTCAGGCCTGGAATTAAGCCAGATTGGGTGGGAGAAGGGATGCACCCAGGATGGTTATGAATGCGAACCAACACAAAATTGAAAATTTACTTAAAATGTTTTTATAGCTCATCCGTTTTCATTAGTGTTTGTGTGTTTAACGTGTGGCCCAAGACAACTCTTCCAGTGTGGTCCAGAGACGCCAAAGTGTCAGACGCCCCTGGGTTAGAGGCCTGGCTGTGTGAGGGTTAGGAGGAGGGCTCAACTCGGACTCCAGGACAGGCTGGATCTGGAACACCAGTGGGAGGGAGCTCCAGGGGTTTGGTGATAGTGAGGGTGAATATTTTTTTCATATTTATAGGTTATTTGAATTTTTCACTGTGTGAGATTTGTTCATTTGTGTTTTAACTCATTTTTTAATTTATAAAAATACCTTTCTTACTAATTTACAAATATCCTTTTACAGTGAAGTTATTAGCTTTTTGTACATTACACATGTAGCCATATTTTTCCCTTAATGTTTATAACGTTTACTCAGAGCTCAGAACTTGCCAGAAGCTATCTTAAGAGCTTTGGGTATGTATGTCGAAACTGTCCCTACCTGTGAGATAGTCACCATTATTATCATCATTACAATGTGATTCCCATTTAACAGACAGGCCACTGAGGCTGAGAGAGGTTAGGCACCCTGTTTACGGTCAGAGAGCCACTGAGTGCAAGAACTGGAACTCAGAGCATACGGACAGCGTCTGACTCCAAAGCCCATGTTCTTTGGCACTGGGTGTTATCAGTCTTTTACTTCTGTTTCTAGATCTTTTCATGTTTGTATGTGAAAGCTTTATTTTTATGTCATCAAATCTATAGAGCCTTTCCTCTTAGGTTCTTCTTTTGCTTTCTTGCTTAGAGCGTTGTCTCCTACCTCAAGATCTCAAGGTTCAATAGTCACCTATACAGTATTTTCTCATAGTTACACATTACTCCATTTGAAAGCTATTCCATTGCATTAGTGTGTGTTTAAAATCTACACATTCCCCATAGATAAAAACAGTCATTCCCCTTTAAGAAACCATTGGCCAGAATAAGTTATAAAATTGCTAGACTCGAAAATAGGCAATTTGAGACAAAACAACTTCTTAAAAATAAAGCACAGAAAAGGATTTGAGATTAGTAACTTGATATTTAGCTGTGACATTTTCTTTTTTATGACTGGGGGAGGATCATCTCGAGATGAGACCCGACGTGAGTAGATAAGACACCACGCTGTCTCTGTGTTTGCGTCTGTGCTCCAGGAAGGGAGACCCCCACACGAGAGACAGCGGGAGGCTGCATCCCGAGCCTCCTCGGACAGTGGCCCAGTGCTTTTGGTTCCTGAGCTGGGTTAGCCAGTGGGTGCCACGGGAGTCCTTGCTGCCAGTGACTCTCAACGAAGCAGGGATCAGGAGGGAAAGCAAAGGGACTGGCCTCTTGAACTGCAGACAGGACGAAGCTGAGAACCTGGGGCTGGCTGGCACTCGAGGAGCTCCTGGTGGGAGAAAGGAAGGGTTTAGGGAGGGCATTGCAGTGACCAACGCTGGCTTGTACTTATTGGGTTAGGGCACTTATCAATTTGTACCTGGTTATTTCTGTAAAGCCTACTCTGTGTTAATTTTCAATTCAGTTGATAAACAGAGCTAGTAATTAGGCTGTAGTTAGATATCTTTATAAAATAGTATGCATTGATTTTTCAAAAAGCAGAATCATATGATTTGCATTCAAATCATGAAATGTGTTTATATAACACCAGTATTAATATACACAGTTGTTTTTATAAGGACTCTTTCACTTAACCCTGGACAGGTAGCTCAGCTGGTCAGAGTGTCATCTCCATATGTCAAGGTTGCAGGTTCAATCCCCAGTCTGGGCACACACAAGATCTCCTTCATTTTCTCCTCACAGTCCCTCCCTGGGGTAAGGATTGTCATGGTGCTGTCAAGGGGCTGAGGAGCTCGTGCAGGGTCCTGTGTGGTCAACTGGCAACACCAGTCACCTGCCACCCCTGTATGACTGGGGCCAGAGCCTGAAGAAAGCCTGAAGCACACCTGTGGGAGGACGTGATCCTTCAGGGACCTCTGTCCTGCATTTCCGGATGTCCCCAGTGTTCATAAATGTCAGAGTGGGCTGTTCCCCAAGGCCCTGATCACAGTTGTAAGTAATTTTGCTAGAGACCTTGGGTGAGGGTGATTGCTGGAACTGCCCCCTGCATCTGGGCTTGTTGAGGAGTCCTGAGCCCAGCTTGGCTGCCTCAACTTCCGTGACTTCCCAGCCTTTGTTTGCAAGAGGACTGGCCAGGGCTGGTGGGTGGCCTCCAAACCAACATTCATTGATTATTTGTTCAGCACTTTCTTGGTGACTCCAGGCAATGACTGAGACAGGGCAAGGAGGGGAGCTCTGGGAGGCTATGCCCGGGCTCTGGCGATCCAGTTCAATCACACAGACCCTAGTCAGCCAGCCAACTGCTTTAGGCTAAATAATCTGACCCCTGCTCCTTGGAGGGCAAGTTGGCCCCAGCACCATCCTGACCCACTTAGCAAAGCAAGAGGAGCTGGTGAGTGCCATGCTTTCCCCATGGCACTACATCTTCAGTGATGTTTGAGTCTCCAATAGCCCATCTCTGCCTGGCTGACCCCACCCTGACCAGTCCTGGGTGCAGAGCTCACGCAGGTGCCTTCCTCAAGAGAGCCCGGGAGGTTAGTGTGCTTGCCCCACAGGCCAGGGGTGCACCCCTGGTTTCCGGTTTTGTAGTAATGTGGATGTGAGGCAGGAGGAGGAAAGCCAGGTCTCAGGGCCCTAACAGGAGAACCCTACTATCTCCAAACTCCTAATTTCTAGAGATTAAGTGGAGTGTCTGCCAAAGGAAAATTATCCTTAGCAAATAGGCACAAAGAGAAACAAGTAACTAACCACACGGTAGATAGTCAGGTCCCATAATCAGTGTTACTGCCAGTCAGAAAGAAACGTCACCGATGGAGGCACACATTTCCCACCTGACGGAGTGAGAAATTAACAATGACGTTTTTGTTGAGTATCTACTGCCTGCTGGATGTCATTCTAATGGGAGGAAAGGGAATGGATCAGTGAAAGGGTAAAACAGAAAAAGTATGAAACAGCCCTTCCAATAAAAGCCTATCTGGTTAGAAGCCAGAGTAACACCAAAAAGTGTGTGCCAACAACCACCAGCCACACAGTGACACCTCTGGGCTCATGACACAGCAGTCGGTGGGGATCAGGGTCTTTGGGGAAGGCCCGGCAGACTCAGCTGGGTTCTGAGGCTCCCAAGCAGGATGGACCAACACGAGCATTTGGCCCTCAGGCCGACTAATGAAGTGGGATGGCCAGGGCTTGCTCACTGGAGCTGACAAATGCCTGGACCTTTGGCTGATCTTCCCGTGGGGCTGCAGGACCAGGATGAAGCCCCAGAATTTCATGGCAAAGCCCTCTTCCCGTTGGGGTTTTCAGATTGTTGTCACCATGTCTTGGCCCCAGAGTGAAGTCCTACCTTTCCCAGGGGTGAGCTGACCCCAGCTTCAGACCCCCCGAGGGACACCTCCACCACCTGTAGTCTAACCGTCAAGTACAGACAGCTGGGCCCCAACATTCACAGCCACATCTCCACAGTACAAGGTGTCTCGGTCAATGACAGGCTGATTATCAGCAACCCGGAGCTGTTTCTAAAGAATAATTTGCATGTACGTAATAATAGCAATTTGCATAATCAAGAAGAGTGATTAAAAGTATGTAACTGTCTAAAAAAATGGAATTTAAGTTACCGAATGCCTAGGTCAGAGCTGACAGGTGATTTACAGTTTAAACAGTGTTCCAGCTAGCAGACAGAGCCTGAACTGGGGGACTTTGGAGGAGCAATGGCAGGACACATTGTTTTAGCACGGTGCAAAGCAGAGCAAGCTGGCGACATCGGGCAGGTCTGCTCTCTTACTTTTTCATGAATCGGTACCGAGGGTAGAATGTGAGAGGAAGGGAGTTCAGGAGGGCAGCCAGCCCGCTACCACGAGGTTTTGTGTTCGATGAACAGCGGCAGCTCACCGCATTTAGCTCTATTCATTCTGATGAGAACTCAATACTTGTAATTAAACCTTTCACTTTCCACATAGAAAAGATTTTTCAAAACTGATATACTTTCAGAGTATTAGTAAAAATCTAATAGTCTGTTCATATTCACACTAAAGCAAAAATTAGCATTTCAAATTGAATCCAGATAATTCCTTTTGGGAAGGCTAGGCAGTGTGGAGAAGCGGATGTTGGGGGACAGTGATACTTAGCTCTGGAAGCTGGGATGAGCCCAAGCCAGCTCCTGCACTTGCTTCCTCTGGACCTCAGCTTTCTCAGCCCTGCTCCCCAGACCCTAGGTCTCTGGGTGTTCCTCCCCCTCTGCCCCCCTCCATGCCCCAGTAGGGGCAGACTTCAAAGTCATCTGTCTAGTCTAACCTTGTCATTTAACAGGTAAGTAACTAAGGCCAACCCCCCGCCACCTTGCTCAGAGAGGCTCTATTTTTTATTTGTTTTATATTTTAGGGGTTGTCCATTGATGTAGGAAAAAGAAGACTCTTATGAGTAATAATGGACAATTGGGAAATCCCTGGGCTAGAAACCATTCTAGTTTTTTCTATATTCATTTGTCTAGAAGCAACAGAGATCTAAATTATTCCAAGTGGTGGGAGTAATGGGAAGGCTAGGTCCTTAGATTCGAATAATGCTGACTCTCTGAATTAATAAAAGCACAGCAAAGTAACAAGTACCCATGATTCCACCAAAAGGTTATCTTGTATTATGTGGCCTGGGCTGCTCCTTGCTTATATCACCTGACAGTATGCAAAGGCTGTGTTACCAAATTAGTATATACAGACCTACATTATTTCTCTTTCTTCTGTTTACCAAGTGCGGAGTGCAGGAGCCCCAAACCAGGGAACTGCTTAAATGTTCGTGATATTCCACAAAAGCACCTGGGAGACTAGCAGATGTGGACATGCTGTCCATTACTCACTTTACGGGGGAGTGCACCGTCTGAGGCTTGTTGTAAGGAGTCCCAGATAAGGGGTCCAGTTTACACAAACCTCCGTGTGGCCCAGAGCTACATTACCACAGTGTGTACGTGCAGAAGGAAAAGGTCAAGAAGCCGCTCCCAAAAGGAGATAAGGCGAAAGTTATAATCCATTCCCAAAACAATACACATTCCTCCTGGCCAGGGGCCCTCATCACAGGTGGTGGGAGAGCCATGTCAGTGGCTGACCCCACAAAGTGCCTGTTGATGAACATGTACTTGTTTACATGCTTTTACCATCAGAATGTTCCCAAGAGCATTCTTGTCCAGACATCTTTATATCCTGCTCCTCCAAGTGAGATTCCTAACTCACAGCATTTTCTTTGTAATAGGGCGAAATTGTGCCCTATGTCTTTTTAGTTGGATTTAAAGCCTGCTCGTGTCACCTGATGCTAGGCTGGCAGGAAGTCCATTTTTCTCCTGGGGCCCCTTTCTTGCCCGTGAGCCCAGGAGTTCCACTGGTTCAGTGAGACTAGTTCCGTGTTCACAGAGGAATCTGGAAAGCCTGGGCAGGCCACCGGCAGGACCCGTTTGGGCTGCCTTTTCTCCCATCACCGCCATTTGTTGTCAACACCAACAACAAGGTCCCACGCAATGTGGTATGTCCTTGTCCACCGCCACATCGTTCTTTTCACTGGGGAGATGACCCTGACACGCCACAGGGTTCCTTCTGGGGATGTGATTCTAGCTCCTCAGAGATGTATTGACCAAGGGTGCACTAAGCCTGAGCTCTCAGAGGTATTGTTCTTTGTGTGGCATTCAGGGTGACCGCTGTTGTCCCCACAGAATGTGTCCTCCAAGCTAGTGTAGCTGGGTGAGAAGGCCTTCCACTAGTGCTGGGGACCTTTCCTGTGCCTCACCCACCCTCTTCCCACCTTGTTGGATTCATACATCATGAGGCCAGGTTAACAATTGGCTGTCGCCTTCTCTCAAGGCAAGCTCTGCTTGGGAGACAATTGATATGCTTTCTGACTTATCCCCCCCATGAAGTTCTGAGCCTGGAATCAGGCATTGTTCTCTGCACAGGGATACAGACAAAAGAGAAAGCAGGTTCTGCTCTCACAATGCTCCCATTCTTTGGGGAGCAGGGGCTGGCCATAAATAAATGTATACACAGCCAAGGCAATATTGGATAATGACAAGTGTCACAGAGACAAGCCAGGTGAGGTGGTGGGGAGTAGCTGCTGGGACTACTTTCAGCTGGGGACTCAGAGAAAACCTCCTGAGGACCTGCCATTTGAGATTAGGCCTCAGTGAAGATGTGGGCACAGGCCCTGGCTGGGTAGCTCAATTGGTTACAGCATCGTCCCCAATACACCAAGGTTGTGGGTTGGATCCCTGGTCAGGGCACAAGTATCAACCAGTGAATGCATCAATAAGTAGAACAATAAATTGATGCTTCTCTCTTTCTCTCAAATCAATAAATAAAATGTTTTTAAGAATAAAAATGTGGGCACAGCATACTAGGCACAGCAAAGACCACCCCCCATGATAATGGCCAATGTAACCAGAGCAGAGTTTGTGGGCTGGCCTTCAGGCAAGGCCCCATGACAAATGGTCATGCCAACAGCCCCCAGGACAACGAGCTCTAAAGCCTCTTCCAGCATCCACCATTCTCTAATCCTGAATTAAGACTTAGGAAGCTAGAAAGGCATAGGATTACAGAGTGAATGGAAGCCACACTAACCTTCTCTCAGGACCAATCTGGAATTACAACTAAATTATGGAGAAATCACCTGGAACAAACAACTGAACAGTAAGGAGAAAGACATATAACCTTGGACAGACAGAATAATCAGCTTCAGCACAATCTGACTGTTAAGGAGTGCAGTGGAGACCCAAGAAGGCTGGCTGCACACCCATAGGCAGCAGTGCCAGAGGGATAATTAAGCAACCAGTTGGATCCCCCTGAGAAGTGTGGGGTCTAAACCCTAAGCTGGGGTCCCCAGCCTAGAGACCTAGAGCCCAAAAAGTACACAGATAACAATCAGCAGTGAAAAGCAGCAGGGTTGCTCTCTACCAGAGATGGTTGGCCGGAGATGCAAAGAGCCATTTAAAGGTCAAATGCACAAATTGTTATTTGCAGCTGCTTACCCTGGACTCTGGCAAATGTGGGGCAGAGTGGGCTGGAGACACCTGAAGAGAGACTGGGACAGAGGCTTTGGGGAGCGGTGCTGAGTTATCCCCCATGTGACAGCACCCATCCTGCTCAGGCAGACCATGCCCCTCTGATCAAGCAAGCAAGCAGCAGCAGCCTGAGGGAAAACAATAACCCCAACCCCAGGAGGGATTCTGCCCTACTGTGCTTAAGCTTAACTGCTGAGTGCAGAGCAACTAGATTAACTGAAGGAGTCAGCCACAGACAGTAGATCCCTGGGAGTCTTGAACTGGCTGCCTAAGTTCAGACAGAGTCAACATCTGATATCGCCAGAGGCAGATCCAGAAAGATAAAACAGTGGTAAATGCTAGAGACTACTGAGACCAAATCCACTGAGGTCTTCTCCATGATTTGTGATATGTTCTCTCCTGCATAGCTTTTTAATACTCAATTCTTGTCCAGCAAGTTTGTACATATTGAGTCACTAGATTTTATACTATAGTTTATTTCTCTCCTTTCTTATAGTAGCCTTATTTTTTTACACCCTTATTAATACTGTTCATTTGTTGTTGATACTGAGAGCATGGGGCGGGGGAGATATTTTTGCAGATGTAGGTTTGTTCCCTGGGCTTTGTTCCGACAGCACCTGCACAACAACACACAAGGTGTTGTGGGCAGAGTGACCCTCAGTCAACCAGCTGGAAGGAATTACCCACCAAAGAGCGACCCAACAACAATCAAAACCCAATTACATCCAGAGAGCCAACATATATGGCATAAAGGGCATCCCAAGAGCATCAAGTTCAGGAGATCAAGAAGACTGAACCACTGAATCTCACAGGTCTCCTATCATAGAAGTTCACACCACAAAGACAGGGAGTCAAAACAGATCAATTTAAGAGCAGAAGCAAACAAGAATAGTCTCACAAATAATGGGAAGACAAAGAAACAACCCCCAATTGAAAGGGAAGGAGGAATCCTCAGAAAGAATGCTAAATGAAAGAGAGGCAAGTAAATGACCAGATACTGAGTTCAAAACATGGTTATAAGGAAGCTAAATGAGCTCAGTGAAAATAATAAAAAACTATAGGGGAGCTATGAGGAACTCACTGCAAATTAAATCATCATGAAAAAGGACATAGAAACTATCAACAGGAGCCAAGAGGAAATGAAGAATACAATTTCTGAATTGAAGAACACAATATAAGGAATCAAGAGCAGGCTAGATGAAGCAGAGGATCAAATCAGAGAGCTAGATGACAAGGTAGGAAAAAAATCCCCAGAAAGAGCAAGAAAAGGAAAAAACACCCGGAAAGAATGAAGAGGTGTTGAGAAAATGGCAGGATAACATGAAACATAACAATATCCCTATTATAGGGATACCAGAAGGAGAAGAAGAGCAAGGGATAGAAAACCTGTTTGAAAAAGTAATGATAGAAATTTGATGAGAGAAATTTGATGACAGAAAAAGTCACACAAAAACAGGAAGCACAGAGGACCACAATGAAGAGGAACCCAAAGAGGCCTACTCCAAAACACATCATAATTAAAATGGCAAAATTCAAAGACAAAGAGATAATCTTAAAGTCAGCAAGCGAAAAACAGGAAGTAACATACAAGGGAGCCCCAATAAGGCTAGCAGCTGACTTCTCAATGAAAATGCTCCAAGCCAGAAAGGAAGGGTAAGAAATATTCCAAATAATGAAAAGCAAAGACCTGCAACCAAGACTATTCTATTCAGCAAGGCTCTCAATTAAAATGGAAGGTGGAATAAAGAGTTTCCCAGACAAAAGAAGGCTCAAAGAATATACTTCCATCAAACCAACACTAAAAGGACTGCTTTAAGAAGATGAAGAGTGAGAGAGAGAGAGAGGAACACAGGTACAAAGGGGGTAAAATGGCAATGAATAAGTACCTATCAATAATAGCCTTAAATTTAAATGGATTAAGTGCTCCAATCAAAAGACATAAGGTAGCTGAATGGATAAGAAAGCATGACCCACACATGCTGCCTACAAGAGACCCACATCAGAACAAGAGATCTATAAAGACTGAAAATGAAGAGTTGGAAAAAAAATATTCCAAGCCAATGGGCAGGAAAGAAAAAAGCCAGGGTAGCAATACTTATCTCAGACAAAATAGGCTTAAAAACAAAGGCCATAAAAAGAGACACAGAAGACACTTCATAATACTCAAGGGAAGAATCCATCAAGAGGACATAAACATTATTAACATACATGCACCCAACATAGGAGCACCAAAATATATAAGGAAAATCTTGGAGGACTTCAAGAAAGATATAGACAGCGACATACTTATACTAGGGGATTTTAATACCCCAATATCAAGAATGGATGGATCTTCCAAACAAAATGTCAACCAGGATATTGTGGCATTGAACAATGCCCTAGGTCAAAATAGACTTAGCCGATATAAATAGAACCTTTCATCCCAAAGAAGCAAAATACACATTCTTTTCAAGTGCACATGGGACATTTTCAAAGATAGACTACATGATAGGGCACAAAACAAGCCTCAACAAATTCAAGAACATTGAAATCATATCAAGCGTTTTCTTGGGCCAAAAGAGCCTAAAACTAGAAACCCACCTCAAGAAACAACTCAAAAACACTCAAATTCATGGAGATTAAATAGCATGATATTAAACAATGAATGGGTTAATAATGAGATCAAGGAAGAAATCAAATAATTTCTGGAAACAAATGAAAATGAGCACACAACAATCCAAAACTTGTGGGACACAGTGAAGAGAGTCCTGAGAGGGAAGTTCATAGCAATACAGGCCTACTTAAAAAAGATAGAAACATTTCAAATAAGCAACCTAACCCTTCACCTATAAGAATTCGAGAAGCAACAACAAAGACAGCCCAGACCAGATAGAAGGAAGGAAATAACCAAGATCAGAGCAGAATTAAATGACATAGAGACTAAAAGAACAATCCAAAGGATTAATAAATTCAGGAGCTGATTCTTTGTAAAGATAAACAAAATCAACAAACCTTTAAGCAAATTCATCAAAAAAAAAAAAAAGAGAGGACCAAAATAAACAGAATCAGAAATGAAACAAGGGAGATTATAACTGATACCACAGAAATGCAAAAGATTGTAGGAAATTACTATGAACAGCTATGTGCAAGAAATTTGAAAACCTAGGTGAAATGGACAAATTTCTAGAAAAATATAATCCTCCAAAACTGAATGAATAAGAATGAATAAGAAAGCCAGAACAGACTAACAACAGCTGGTAAAATCAAAGAAGTAATAAAAAAACTCCTGGCACACAAAAGCCCTGGAATGGATGGTTTCACAGGAGAATTTTATCAAACATTTAAGGAAGAGCCAACCCTTGTCCTTCACAGACTATTCCAAAAAATCCAAGAAGAGGAAAGACTCCCAAACTCCTTTTATGAAGCCAGCATCATCCTAATCCCAAAACCAGGTAAAGACACAACAAAGAAAGAAAACTACAGGTCAATATCGCTGATGAACATAGACGCTAAAATCTTCAACAAAATGTTGGCAAACCGCATCCAGCAATACATTATAAAGATCGTACACCATGACCAAGTGGGATTCATCTCAGGGATGCAGGATGGTACAATATTCACAGAACAAAGGAAAGACAAAAATCACATGATCATATCAATAGATGCAGAAAAAGCATTTGATAAGGTTTAGCACCCATTTATGATAAAAGCACTCAGCAAAGTAGAAGTAGAGGGAGCATACTTCAACATAATAAAGGCCATATATGAGAGACCTATAGCCAACATCATACTCAATGGGAAAAAACAAAAAGCTTTTCCATGAAAATCAAGAACAAGATGAAGATGTCCACTTTCACCACTTCTATTCAACATAACTTTGGAAGTCCTAGCCACAATGATCAGACAAGAAAATAAATAAAAAGCATCCAAAGTGGAAAGGAGGATGCAAAACTGTCATTGTTTGCAAATGACATGATAGTGTACATAGAAAATCCTATAGACTCCACCAAAAACCTACCCTACATAATAAGTGAATTTGGCAAAATAGTGGTATACAAAGTCAATATTCAGAAATCAAAGGCATTTTTGT
>PVKM010035408.1:0-15188 GCA_004027735.1 Carollia perspicillata | reverse complement strand
TAGACCCACTTTAAAGGATCTTAGGAGTGGCACCGTGCGTGGAGGGAGAGAGCGCAGCCTTTCTGGTAGAAGGAAAGCTTGTCCTCACCTGCTGGAGTAGTCCTTCAGCCAACCAAATCGTGAGCAGTAGAGAACACATGAAAACAGCAACAAAAGCACCGGAGAAGCATCTCCATTTGCTGATGAGTGGATTCTGTATTAAAAAATGAAAATGTCCTAAATGTTTAACTTTAAGATAAGAGTAACATCGCTTATAAAAATTGAAAATATTGAAAATAACCTGTGATAACCACTTTATAATATTTTGGCATTAAATAGGACATATACAACTGTTTCCTAAATGTTAATTTTTCAGGTGGTGATTCTATTAGCACAATGCAAGGCTTGGTGATCCCTGAGGGTAAATTTTATGAGGTATATCTGTTTGTGTGGGGGGAGGGCATAGGAAAAAGGATGCGTTTTGAAATATTCGGAACACTGTATTTTTGCATAAAGACACACTATGAAGGGCAAGCCACTGGTGCTGTGGGTAATTCGGGTGGATTCATCTAGAAGCGCTAGTAACGATTTCAATGCCGGTTCAGGGAAACGCAGTCTATCATGAAGTCCCGCAGGCCAAATGCAGATCTAGCTCTCACCTTTATCTGTTTTTATTGGGGAGAGAATAAGAAAAGTGCTGCCAACAAGATTTGGAATTGTGTTTAGGAGTTGAGGGTTAGAAGTATACTAACATTTTCTTTTTCTTCAGATTTATGTATTTATTTAATTTTATTTTTAAGCATATTTTATTGATTTTGCCACTACAGTTGTCTCAATTTTTTCTCCCCTTTATCCCCTCTCTGCCCTGCACCCAGCCATCCTCCAGTATTACCCCTGCTTAGTACATGTCCATGGGTCATACATATACGTTCTTTGGCTTCTCCATTTCCTCGACTATTCTTAACCTCCCCATGTTTTTCATGCCTACCAATTATGCTTCTTATTTCCTGTACCTCCCCCAGTTCTCTCCTCCCCCTCCTTGTTAATAACCCCCCCCCCATGATCTCTGTTTCTGAGATTCTGTGCCTGTTCTAGTTGTTTGTTTAGTTTTTGTTTTTTAGGTTCAGTTGTTGATCGTTATGAGTTTGTTGTCATTTTCTTGTTCATAGTTTTTGATCTTCTTCTATTTCTTAAGTAAGTCCCTTTAACATTCCATATGATAAGGGCTCGGTGATGATGAACTCCTTTATCTTTACCTTATCTGGGAAGCACTTTGTCTGCCCTGCTAGTATATGCTAATGATGGAACAGCCTTGATGCAAAGACAATACTTGACACTGCACATTCAGACAGCTTTCTGTATCTAAAACATGGCATAGGATTAATTGTTCAAAAGACAACAAAAATGCATGTTTGTCACATTTTTGTTTTAATCAGATATATGTCTCCAGTTAAATCTGTTATGTCAGGTGGGCTCATTAATAAAAAGAAATCAGCTGGCTCAAATTCGGAAGGACACACAGGGGCTGGAAGTGCTGTAAGGCGGCGGCGGCACGTTGGAGTGGGCTTTGATTTTATACTGCAGCTACTCCTCCGGCCTGGGGCTTTGTTTCTCTTCCTGAATAATTTAAGACCCTGTCTCCCGCTTTCTTGAGTAACTCTGCTAGCCAGCTCTTCCGCTTCTATGAACAGCATGTTCTTACACAGCCCACATCCTGCATCAGAATGAGAACAGCTGAACCGCAATGCGAGTTCCCTGTTCCCCTTGTTTCCCGTTACATATGATGCGATGTGCTCATGACCGGGCGTGTGCCCCGCCAGCAGCCTCGCCAGTTGTTTGAGGGGCACCAGTCAAGGTGGTAACGGTCCATCCAGCTGCTGGGCAGGAACCAATCAGCGGACCCATGCCATCATCCCGACACGCAGCCTCTCACTTCAAGGCCCAGCTGCCCTTCGTGATTTTTCATAAACCTGCCCTGAGACTCCTCAGCAGGTACTTCGCAGCGGCTCTCTTTGTGCCTGAAAAGATCTCAGCTTGGGGCAACTTCTGAAAACTCATGTCAGTGCACGTCACGCCCGCGGCTGTTCGGGCTCCCGAAATGGCCCCGGGACAGAGTGAGGAGGGTTTGCGGTGGTTCTCGGCTGTGACGGTTCAGCCAGCAACAGAATGCCTGTAGTCCCATCCAGGCCCCTGTTGTAACTCGACATGAATGTATGTCGGTGGTGCACGACTGTAAATTATACTTTTGTTTAGAATCAGCACTTACACACTTACCTTTACTACCCCTTAAGTTACAGATCAGACAGAGTATACCGTTTACTAAACACCTGCAGTCTGCAGACATAGCTTTGCAGCAAACTGCTCGTATTCTTTATGGTGCTTTTCACGCTTTCTGTGCGAAGTCACTGCAAAGCTGGGGAAAAATGCATTTCGTGAGACATTGGTCTGTTTGCTTTATTAAACAATTATGAAGTGCCACTAAACAGGAGAAAAATAGATTTGGGGCATCCCTGAACTTAGAAACTTTATTTTTACCAAAAAAATAAAATAGTGTCCATTCTACTTGTATGGACTCTTTAACTGCTACATATGCTGACTTCAGGACAGTAGGAAATATATTACAAATATATATCTTTTTGTTAAAACAAAACAAAATTGGGCAATACTGTGAGAAAGACAATGCAGGTCCGGCTTGCATTTTCAATTACTTTATGCATTTTCTTCTCCTTACCTTACAATGTAACATTTTTATCTGTCTATATTGCTGTGTAGTTTACAAAGAATTTTGCTGACACTCTACGATGTAGCAATCACCACAAATGGCAAAAGCGAGGCATTTCAAGCCTCGTCCAGATGGGACGTGGGGACCCTGGTGCTTAGTCCCCAGGGTCACAGGCTAGAGGCTGCAGGTGGACACGTGTCACACCTGCCTTCTTGTCTCTTCCCACACTCTGAAGGTCTCTCTTCCATAACTCCCTTAGTTCCCATTTCTGGAACACTGGAGGCCCCAAAACACTGTTCCTCCATGCACTCAAAATCAACACTTTCTTAGTCTTGTCACCAAGAAACACAAAGTAGTTGTTGTCTTTTCCGTGAGACAACTGGGGACTTAGATTTGAATGGCGAGTGATATAGATCCATCGAGGTTGAGTTGATATGATGGAGGCAGTGTTAGGGGATAGTGTACTGGAACCGTCTCCTGAGATACAGGAATTTTCTTTTCCTATCCAGCCTATCCTATGATAATGTGCAGTTAGCCTAGGGCATGCTGGGTACCTTGATTGAGGCAGACCTGGGGTGACGGTCATGGGCATTGCTACCTACTGCTTGCCAGGACCTTGGTGAAGGAATGGCTGCAAATGTATCTCACAGTGAGGCCAGAAACAAGGAATTTTATAAAGGGCTCCAAATATTTAATTTTGCTATTGGAGATATATATTTTTAATCTAAAACACAAAAATGTTTCTTGCAGGCTCAGGCCCCAAAATGTTATCTATCAAGTGAATGGAATTTTATTGGATTGTAAAGTGAGATGCCTAAGAGAGAAGTTTAAAATGTTAATCCAATTTTTCACTGGAGTATAAATAAAATGTTCATATCCACAGCTGTAACAAGCCCGTCTGGAGACTTTCACAGTGGTCCCTGCTGGTCTGTAATCCGTACAGTCAGAACTTAACGTATGAAGTGCAACACTCATAGGTTTTATCAGGGAAAAGAGAAAATGGTAAGTCATAAAGCATGCATAATAAAGGGATTTTTCTCACCACCAGAAAATTTATGTTCAAGACTAAATTAGTTTCTTATAAATTATGCACAACCCCTTATGATATTAGCAAAAATATGGTACAAATTGCTGCAAGATTTTTTAGTGCAAATTCTATAGTGTTTTTGAAAATAATTGTATTCATTTTTATCAAAAAATTTAAGAGATAACATCATTGACTTTTGCTAAGCAGTGTCTTTACTCAGGCAGTTTACGTTAGCAGAGTAACTAAAACAACGTGGAAGTCAAACCACTGCTTTTTATGTTACCTTTAAATTGTTCTCACGGGTAGTATTTCTCAGGCCCAGTGGTCTTTCTGTCGAAAGTGGTCAGTGGTGGTTGCCTGACCTTTAGCAACAGCCAAGGGTGACGGCTGGCGGCGGAGGCAGAGAAAGTAATTTGTCACGTGAGCAAGATGAATATCTGCAGACCACGTGGCTTTGGCTCTTGTGTTCTCTCCACCTGAAAAGTTCTCATGCAAAGGGAACACACATGCAGTGTTATGGCATAACGAGTCTCTGATCGACACCCCGCGATACACAGCACTTGCCTGAGTCTTCATGATACTCTCACCCTATAATAAACCAGCCTAGGGTCACATGCACATTCCCACAGACTTCTCTTAGAAGTGGACATTGGCACAACTTCTAGGAAGTGCAGTTTCAGGTCGTACAACATCAGTTAGTTCACATATGTAACCTTTGGCCCAGTAATTTTATTTTTTAGGGGAAAAATTACATATATAAATATATATACATATATGTATGTAAATGTGTATGTACACGTTTACACAAGGAACATACACAAGGAAATTAAGCATGCCACTATTTATATATAAAATATATATTTATTTAAATATGTGTGTATTTCTGTATATATATACAGAAAAACTACAATGTCCAACAAAGGATAATTGGTTATAATAAATTCATATTATAGAACTCTAGCAGCAGTTAGAAACAATGGTCTTGAATAATATTTAGAGATTAGAGATTCTGGAAAATATTAAAGACATAGTTTTAGATTTTTAAATCAGGATAAAATATGTACGTTAAAGATAATAATTTTTTAAAAAATGTAAGCATGAATAACCAATTTGCTATTGATTGACACTGAATGGTAAAATATCAGTTTTTTTCCTTCCATTTTCTATCATAATTTTCTCTAGTTAACAGTTACACTTTAAAATTATAGTTTTTAAAAAAGATTAAAATGCACACACAAAATACAACTGATAAAATAATCCAGGTGTTTTCTTTATATATTCCCTCTAAAATGGTGTGAAATGTAGAATCTGAGTAAGATGAGATTTGTTTTATGTGGATCTGAATGCTATCGATCCTTTCTAATGTGTAGGTACTTTTGGTTAAATTTACCTAAGCACAATTTATTTAATAATTTTTTTTTTACAGTGAGCAAAATATTTACAGCCATAGAATGTGATGACTTATCACGTCTTTAGATTTTGATTTTTGTGTGTGTGTCTACACTAAGCATCATGTTAGTAAGTGCAGGAGGAACAAGAGTGTGATTTCATTCTGTCAGTAAGAAAGGAAAGAAATCATCCTGGAGGTAAGGCCATTTGCTCTAGTGATTGAGCATAATTTTGCAAAGTTCTTTTTTTTTCTGGAAAAGGTTTTATTTATTTTTGAAGAAGTAATGTGGCAATTTAAATCTGAAGAGGTTTGTTGTCTCGGTTCAGCAGTGGGCAATTTGACGAGTACCGCGGCACTAGATGGGAAATTGCATGTTGCTTCAGGACCAGCGAGCACAGCCGTAATTCAGTGAAGTAACAAGTGATTTGAAATTACCCAAATTTTCTTCCCTGTAGACAGGGCAGATTCTGGCACTTCCAGAGAAGGGCCCATGTCTAGAGGAGGAGCTGCATTCTGCATTTATCGTGTCTGAATAACAATGTTGCCCCCGTCCCCCACCCGCACCCTGCAGCTACTCCTGATGGTTAATTGAAATAACCAGCTTCTGAAAGCTGCATTTCCTCTTGTGTTAGAATAGCTTGCATACATTTTTTCAAACACCATAAGTGTTTGTCAAACATGTGAATTCCCAAGACCCTGCACATGACTCTCGTTAAGAATCATCACGGAGTCTGGGTGTGGATACTGTGACCCAGGGTCTGAATAAGTAGAAGGACGCACTACAGAGTGACTGTGGCAGGAGAGACCATGAAAATGTCCAAAGTAAAAAATAATTTCAGGGCAAATTTTTAGTAGCTTCTTTCGAAATGAAAAGGAAAAAAAAAATATTTGTTGATCTGTTTTCCTTTTCTTAGGTATTTTGGCAAAGATAGATTGCTTCCACAAATCTTCCAGATTCTGCTGCCCCCACCCCTCAAAACTGCAAACTACAAAGAATGTGTAATAACACTTTACTTCCACACCTGTGCACAGGTCACGGTAGCTTCGGGCAATGCAGTGATTCCTTTTTGAAATTTTATAGTGTTGTCTTCCGGACCAAGGCTCCTTTTGAAGCAATTTGGAAACATATTGGTTTAGTACCAACAAGGTCTGAAAATTCAAGCTGTCATCTCGATGAGCGAATGGAAACTTTGTTCACTGCATCTGCTATTTACATGGACATATTCACATGTGCACATTGCTGTTGCTAGGAAACTCGGAGCTGTATTCTGCACCAGCCGGGGAGACGTGTAAATAAATGTCATCAGATCACCGCAGTCCTCACAGCGCAGTGTCCTCTATTGCTCATCGCGCTGCAGCTGAATTATGCGCCAAATCCAAGCCTGTGCAAATGAGCCCAGCCTGCCCAATGTCAGCAGATGCCTTCACGTCCAATTAGACATTCCAGGGCTGGTCCTTGTGAGTTCTTCCATCTATCATTGATCTGCTGGTGTGCATTCATATTTCTTCCTTTCATGTAAGGCAGGCCAGTCTCTTTTACTGCATCTCTGTCTCTACCTACCTGCATCGGTTGCATATTCTTCTAGTTCTGCAGCCCAGAAAGTATAGTTTTTAAAGAGGGTTTTTTTTTCTTTCATTCATTCAACATATCGTCATATGACTGTAATGGCTGCACTTCTGAGATATCAGCAGTTTGGGCAATAAAGAGAAGTTTGTTGGACCTGGTGTCGGCCCAGAAGGAATTTGCAGCCTAGCCAGCAAAATCGGTAGTGTTAACAATTAAGAATGAGGAATGAGGGCGGCACATTGCATCAAGATGGCAGTGTTAGGAAACGTTGGCACGATGTGAAATCAAAATTTGATCAAAAACCTGAATCAGACATCTAGACCCAGAACACAAGTTCTGGTGCCAGGCGGAGGAGGGCAATCCATTAGAAAACCAACGCTACTGAGGCCAGACATGCAGACTAGGAGGCATGTTTGAAGACAAGAGTGGAAAATAGACCCTGTAAGTCTTTAGTTTGTACTGAAAGAACAGTTTGTGTTGATAGACAGCTGAAGAACAACTCACCATTTACAGACAAGTCTGTGGGATGAGCAAGTGGTAAATACACCATTAATGAAGGGATAAATGTGTTGGCGATTCCACCCTGCAGCTCCTCTCTCGCTGCCGCCTTCTGTCTGCCACCGGCCTCAGCTTTCTGTCCCTTCTCCTCAGACCTGCCACCCCCCTTTGGGTGTCTAACAGGAGGGTGACTCAGACAAGCTTACAAAGGTAACTCTCCACGAGGACAGGTTCTGCCGTAGAACTGACTGACCAGAGGGCAGCTGTATGGAATACCCTTGAGGACCATGGTAAAGAAAGGGTTTTTTTCCTACTCCCCAGCTGATGGGAGAAATACCGAGATTTTCAGGAAATCCTTCCACAGGTTCAAAACCACACCAAGTATATTCCCCTCCCCCCAGCAATCCCCACACCGCTGTCCACGTCCACGAGTCCTTTTTCCTTCTCGCTCCATCCCTCCGCCTCCTCACCTCCCCTCTCCCATTCCACCTCAGCTGTCATCCTGCTCTAATGGGGAAAAATACATTGAAGATTAAATGAAAGGCGGGGTAAAACAAAATAAAACAGAAACGAAAACACACCCAGGATAGTGACACGTGCAGAGCCCCTCAGACCTACGGCGCCTTTAACCCCTCGCTAACACACCCTAGTGACAGCACCATTCTTAGTGTTAGCGGGCGTCCCTCTCAGCCACGCCTGGCTCTCTTCCAGACCACCGCCATGAAGCGGGTCCTCATCTTTTGCGGGTGGAGGGTTTCGTCTTCAATTTGTAAAAGCCACAGTGGCTGTGAAGTGCCATAAAGTGCAGCACCATAAAGCCAGGTGCCCCTGGGTGTGGCGAGTGAGGCTCCACTAACAGGAGGTACTCTTCTGAAGCCAGAGTTTCTGTTTTGTGTGACCACAAAGGTGCTTTCAGGCTACAGCTGGAAGACCGTCACGCACCTGACTATGGCTTTGAGGCACATTTTTCTCCCCTGATAAGGAGAAAAGAGGGAGAACAGGCAGGCCTCCGCGTTCAATTTCTCCTATTGTGTCAGGCTTTGGCACTTACTTCCCATCTCTTCTTTCTTTCTCTGTCCTTTCTTTCTTCTATTAAAAATATTTTGCTCTAAAATTTTTAACATAATCATAAGGAAATGCCAAATATATATATAAACAGCTAAGTTTTTCCTCCCTCCCTTCTTTGTCCCCGCTTCTTCCCTTTCGGATCTTGATCATCTTCCCTGACTGTGTAGCTTTAGAGAGTGAGAATAATAAGCGAACTGTCAGCCCACTATAGCATGTTCACTTTTCTTTTCTGGACACAGGTACCTGGTATTGAATGAATGTTTTCCAAATATTCATTATGTTAAGATAGTGTAGATGGCATACTAAACAAAATATTTGCACCAAAATGAATCCCTTTCAGTTGCTTTTGGTGTACTGACTGTGTTAATATGGCATTCATGCCACTTCATAAAGGCTGGCAATTAAATGCAATATTTAGTATGCTGGAGTTTGCCAGGGAGGGAATGGGGAAAATATCCCTTATTAGTTCTTGCTGTAGTTCACTTTTGATCTAAGAGATCATCGGGATTATTGTCTGGTTAACTTCCACTCACCTGGCAACGCCAAATGAGTCATAAACTGACTACATTCTTTATGCTTTCAGAAGTTTTTGCACCAAAGTAGAAGGTGTTATTGACATACAGGTGTGGTCTTTATAGAGAGAGGTAATAAAACCCCACAGCCTTTTTTGTGGTTGAATATGGTGGCTATAGTTGTGTTCTCAGAGGATGGAATTTGGCAGAAATGCATTGAGAATTAGGTTTATTGGAAAACTATGTTCTCTAGTGTTTTAAGATTTGGTCTGGTAGATCTTGGTTTGGGAAAGGAGCCCATAATGCATATTTGCACATAAAGGTGCTGTCTCAGTCAGGATACCTGAGTGCTGAATCAGAACCCCCATACAGCCCACCGCTTAGCATAGGAAGAGCTTATTTTTCACTCACTGCAGCATCGGTCCAGATCTGGTGGCCCTCAGACTGGAATGGAGCTGAGGAATGAGGATGTACAGTCCTCCCTGGGTCAGGAAGAAGAGCGAGGTCACAGCCAGTTCAGTTGGGTGGGAAGTGGTTATAAGCAAAGGGTCTGAAGACTGTAACCCATTCTTTCTCTCTTCCTGAGAAACCTGCAAAGCAGGAGTGACCGCAGTCAAATCTTGTCATCATCATCCTGGTAAGCAGGCCTCCTGACACAGATGGTCTTCACTAGGGTAGAGATGACAGAGTCATTATGCATACAACACTGCTATTGGGATGATTCAGGTTTGGTCAGGTTCTTCACGGTAAGTAAATCTGGGGCGTATGGATACATGGTCATGACTGGCTGAGAAATATGGTGCAGTCACATAAGCTGTGTAATCAATGAGTGAAAGATGAGGATGTTCCTTGGCATCTCAGGAATCAGCGAGCATTCACTGCTCAGAACAACCCTCACAGATCAGCTAACTCCAAATGCACATTAAAACAGAGAGAAATGACCTTGCTGGGCAGCTGTTTCGGAACGTCTGTGTCTTGTGATGCTTTGTGTCTTAGGATGGTTTGTGTCTTTTGATTCAAATAAAAAGAATGAAAGTTTTGTTAGTGAGTGAAACCTATGATTCCTGTGAGTCTATCCTGACCATTCAACATTTGGTATAATCACAGTGGTATAACATAAATATGTAGAAGAGAAAATGCAGAGCCTATACATTTCTAAATTATTTTCCTCTTCATGCAACAAAGAACCATATCTGAAAGTGGATCAAAAGTTGAGGTTATAATATCTAAGTTTCACCAGAACATTGCAAGTGAGTATGTAGATTTTCTACCT
This sequence comes from Carollia perspicillata, assembly GCA_004027735.1. Classification (NCBI taxonomy): domain Eukaryota; kingdom Metazoa; phylum Chordata; class Mammalia; order Chiroptera; family Phyllostomidae; genus Carollia; species Carollia perspicillata. Next base: position 5,152 of record PVKM010035408.1, on the reverse strand, counting down.
AAATTCCAGGTTTTTGGTCTGGGTAAGTGTATCAGTTAGGGTTGCAGTTGGCTGCAAGTAACATGGTTTAACTTCATCAAGTTTTTTATTAACTGCATTTGAGAATAAATCAGAAAGCAGACATTTCAGATCTGCTTCAGAATTTGTAAGGATGCTACTAAAGGTCTAGCTTCCCAAATCTTTCATATCTAAATAACTCGTGGCAGGTGACTTCACCCTCATGCCCATAAGGTGGCTTTCTATCTCAGGCATAGGACATTGGCCCACTTGGGAGGAAGATGGAGTGAGCAAAACATACACAGAAATTGCTAGCAGACTTTCACTATATCTCATTGACCAGAACTTTGTTACATGACTACCGTTATTGAAATAATGTTGGTGAAGTTAGTTTAAAGTATGCGTATTGGCATACCAATTAAAATTATGGACCACTTAGTTACAAATAAGGGAAAGGTGGCATTTGGACCAGAAATTATTGGTGTCTATGCTGTCAAAATACAAAAACAAAACAAAACAAAACAACAACAACAACAAAAAAAAAACCCACCCTGGAAGAGACTGTGGAATCGGAGTGGATAAAATTGAACTGTTATCACAGTAGGCTTTGAAAGCAGTTAAATGTAGATGGTAGGCTAGATGATTATGGACCTAGGTGGTGTCAAATGAATGCTCATGCATCTGCAGCTGTGAGATTGAATGAGTCTATTGTTTCTCTTTTGTGCATTTCTTTATCAATATTGTTTCCCTCCAACCCAAAATGAAATCAAGTTTGTTTTTAAACACATCACAAGTTAAGTAATCTCAATATTCGAATACCCTCCATGACATCTAATTGGCTATCCAGGTACAGTGAATCAGATTTTATGAAGTCTCTAAGTTTGAATGTTTTAGAAGATATCTTTGATTAGAATAGACAGACGGGACTGGAAATTGTGTTTGCTCTTACATTGTAACAGACCATTTGAATCCTGTTTCTCACTTGTCTCTTTCCCAACTCTTTAGTCTATTGGGTTTTTTGATGGTCTTCAATCTATCTTTTATTTTCCTGCCTCATTTTTTTTCTGTTTTTCCTACTGCATTTTTTATTTTTAACTTGCCTTAGTAATCACCGAATTCAGGAATCTTTCTTATTTCTTCCAGGTCATACTATGTCCTGCTTTAGACACAAAGGTGTGTGTGTGTGTGTGTGTGTGTGTGTGTGTGTGTGTGTTTTATCTCTTTAAATACTGTGTCTTTTAGTAAAAACTTCACATATCAGAATTTTTATCATTTGTTTGTTTCTCTGGATATTTTAGGAAAATAATTCTCACACTGAGCACATTATACATTCAATAAATGTTTGCTAATTTTTAAAGAAAAAGAATCAGAGAAAGAAATAGAAATTTGAAATTTAAAGACCATTTCAAATAAGTTATATTCAGTATTAAGCTAAGTCCATTACCTACTTGTTTTCATAAGACATACCCCATTGAGATGAATATATGGTATATAATTTGTAGCAAAGCATGTTTATGCTTCCTTATGAAAAAAGCATATTAGTAAAGGCCAAATACTAGCATGATATTTAATGGACTTTTATGTATGCAAATCTTTTTTTACCCTCAAGTAAAAAACAGAAGGAACAAATGGGATGGGGATGGGAAACAGGCCATTACCTGTACCATTATTTGAGCCCTCAATGGTCTGCCTCTCCTTCCCCCGTCCTTCACTCTGTGTGTGTGTATGTAAATACACGTGTACATAAACAACAAGATAGCAAGACAGATATATGCATACGGCAATATTGTAAGGCTTAATTGCATTATAGTGCATTGTGTAATATATATTTCATGTGATACATGTTTTGTGCTCTTTTACACAAAGCCTTTCCTTTTGATTTTAGCATAGTTGTTAGAAAAGTGTGTGTGGAAGAGTTCAGTGTCGACAGGAATGCCCACAAGTGTAATGGCTGTAATGGATGGGAAGAGAGCCCCACAAATGAAATGTATCGTCAGCTTTCACAATTTTTTCCCACTTACATTTTTTTTTTCTATGTCCGGGGTCTGAGATAAGTATAAATTAAGAAATCTGAAGTAACACTAAGCTTGATGATTAGCCTCTGGGATATAAAGTAATCAGTATGCAAAAATCAACTGGGCTAAATGAAATGTGTTTTCAACCTTCAAGGGTGTTGTTTTGTTATCATAACCTGAGCAGAATGAGAAAGTGCAATATAAAAAGGATTTATACTGTATAAGTAATGAAAACCTTGGGTACCAAATGTACAAATGAAAGTGACAGAACTCTTCAGAGTGAATTGAAATAGAACTAGGGAGCCTCTCCATCTTGTCCTCCAGAGCGAGCGGAAGACAGACGAGCTTGCATGTTATGGTACGACAGAGTCACTGCAGGGCGCCCCTCTGGGCACATGTGACCAGCATCATTTCTTTGGTACATTTTACTTTTCTTTCACAGTTTTCAACAAAGAAACTGGACAAGCCCTGAACCTTTTTGTCATCTCCCTTCCTGCCTCCACCGCTTTAAATCAGTCCTCGATAGGGTTCCATAAGAATGTATCTGAAATTCAAGACATTGAGACTTTTTTCAGCTCTTCATTGGTACACACAACCTAAATTCCTTGACGTGACATAAAAGGTCCTCTGTAATCTGCTCCTGTGACCTCTGTGATATCATCTCTTTAAGCTGTTCCCAATGTTTTTCAGCATCTTCTTGGAGACGGCTACTTGTAGTGCCTCCCCATCTAAACACCATCTGCCCTCTCCGCCTAAATGAGGTTCCACTTGTTCCAGCTCCACCCGGGGAGCCCCACCACCTAAGCCTCCTTTCAGGCATTGCTTTCTCCAGGAAGCTTTCTCGGCCACCGGGTCTTGGTGAGCTGTCTTCTCCCTGGGCCCTCATAATGCCACACTTTGAAGGAACCTCTTTCTGGAAGCGCTAAGGTAAACACTAGTAAGCGTACACACTATTAAGCGTAACCAGCATTGGGGGTGAGAAACAGGCCATTGTCTGCACTGTAGAAGCTGACCGCCTGCCGCCTCCACTCACAGGTGCACCTCAAGACAATCACTTTCCTCACTTCTTGTGCCATAGGTTTGTTCCTTCTGTTTTTGAATCACGTGTATAATTTTGTGCATTGAGCAAAAGTTACCTTTAAATAAGGATCTTGTCTTTGTATAGCTTAGTTAAGTGATGAAAATGTGATGGATGAACGAAGGTATCTCATTATTCTTCCCAGACAGATTTTTCTCTGTGTGAGTAAACTGAAATTTTTCTCAGTAGTTTAGCATACTGCAATATATTTTAATATGTAGTGACAGGAAAACTCACAGTTGTGTACAATTCTGATAATGGTTTTTCGATGTTATTTATGCTACATTCTTTATGCAAAGTATTTTGCATAGCAGAGTCTCCAATTTCACTTTACTTAACTATACATTTCCATGACATATACTATTCTTTGTAGGAAAAGAGATAACAAAGACAAAGAAAGTATTATATAACTCTATATGTATTGATTTAGATGGTGTTTGAAAGTGCGTAAAAGGACAGGATTAATGTCATTTCCCTTATAAACACAGAAAGACATTTAAGTAGGAGAGGAGCTGTGTGTGGATCGGATTTCAGAACGTGTGCTCGTTAAGAACTACTGTGAGTGTGAGATTGAACCTTAGTTGCAAACTACGAGGTTAGCCTGCCAATTACATGGATGCTGACAGAAGATGTGAGACTCTTGATCCGAGAAAAAGGACTTTGTCACTTGGAGAAATAACACCCAGAGTATCAGCATTTCTCAGGCTGGTTCCCTGACAGTGTGACAAAAAGAGGCTAAGTTGAAATCTACCCACAAAGTGGACGGCATCACAGGAAAAGAACCTGGAATTTGAGAACCCCGAATCTTTCAGAATGGACATTCAGCATGTCCTTCGCTCCAGAGAAAGGCACTGACTATGGCGGAGTCTCTGTAAACCTGCCCTTGGCGGGAGATGTACCTACTCTCTTGTGTCTTTTCAATGTTTTTCTATACCACACACTAGAAGAGTCTAGAACAAGGGCCGTCAGTGCCTTTGCCTACAAGACGTGCAGCAACGTCAGAGAGCCTCAGACAATCATCTCTCCAAAATCTCTCTGTCTGGTTCGTACATTGTTTTGGAGTTTCGTAAAGTTTCCTCCAAGAACACCACTCTTGTCAGCCATTCTGATGAATACGAAAGAGGCCAGACCCAGATCTGTTCATTGTGTCTCCTGTAAAACTTGTTAAGGCGCCTATCAACACAACACCAAGCTGTAGGAGGGGGCCAACCTATGGTGTACGCTTCAACCATGACCCCCAGGGACCTGGACCCAGCCACATGAGCAAATCCGTTGGCCCCGAGGGTCTGTCTTAGACATTCAGATAGTGTTCTCAGCCTCCTGAATTGAGGTTCCCACTTGACATGAGGAATTACCCAGGGACAGCAGGAAGTGCCATTGGTTCCAGAGCTCCTCCTCGGCCCATGAGGAGGAAGTCCAGGGACATCGATTCTGTCATCTCTAATGACACCAGTCAGTGAGTGCGGTGGGCCTATTTCCCTTTCAGAGATGATGTCCTTGATAACTGCAGATAAAGTCAGGGACATCATTCACACCACCTTTTATAATTGGTGACTCCAATTGAGGAGCAGGGTGGGGGCAGAGGGTTAAGGGTTTGGCTATATAGTAGAAATAGTTTCTAGTTCTTTCTATTAGTTGAAAATGAAAACTGATCTAATTCAATACTTAATACCTTAGAGTTTTATTGCCATTTCTTTTTTTATTTTTTAAATAGATTTTAACCTTAAGGACATAGGTTTACATTGGTCTATAGGGCATATCTTTTAAAATGGTTCATTACCTTTTTTCTAAGACTTCCAATAAAATGCTACTGTAAAACACACCATCATCTATATGGTGTTTCCAAGTCATATTTAGAGATTTAGAGTTTCATTTTTGTTTATTTTTTTCCCAATTTCTTGCCTCCTTTTTTGATCGAATACACATTCTTATTAAGTACATTTATTATATAAATTGCTTTAGTCTATGGAAGTGTAATTATTTGGAAATGAAAATTGGACTTAAAATGCAAGTGCTAACAGCTCCCAATGTTTGGTTTCTCATTAATAGAACTTTGTGTCAT
>PVKM010035407.1:0-15200 GCA_004027735.1 Carollia perspicillata | reverse complement strand
TATTTGTAATGTGAGGAAATTGAGCCACACAGAGATTGTGTAATGTTTCCAAGATCACAGCTTCTAAATGAAAGAGTAAGTCTTCATATGCGGTTGGTTTGATGCCAGAGCCTGCAGCTTTAACTGCAGAGCAAGGGGGTCTCTCCATTTTAAACTCATTTTTACATTTTGTGTGTGTGGAGAAAGTATTTTAAAAGATTTTTGTTTTGTATACTTAGGAAAACTCATCTATTTTTTAGTGAGGAGGAATTTTTTTTAATGATTCAATTTATGTGGCTTTATTATCTTTAAGTGAAGTGACAAGATAGATGGGAAAAGATCTGGATGACTACCTTCAATTCACTTTCTGTATGATTGTATGAATTAGTTCATTTATGAAGCAATTCTATTTATTACCTTCTTTGGGCTGGACATTGTTCTAAGTGCTAGAGAAGGAGTTGGAGCTTACATTTTAGTGAGACAAAAAAGATACGAGGAGTGACCCCCAAAACACTAGAATTTATTTATAAAAATTGCGTATTTATGCTTACATGTTTAAACCTCTATCAATGTTCTCTCCATTTGAGGCAGTACACCTATCAAGACATTTTTTGCACTACTCAAAACAATTTTTGATCCCATCAATTTTTATGCCCTTTAGAGCTTCTGAGGCTTTTTGTTTCACCTTTTCCACTTTGGCAAAATGTTTCCCTTTGAGGACTTTTTTCATCCTGGTAAACAAAAAACAGTCACATGGGGTGAGAGCAGGTGAATAGGGATGGTGGGGCACAGCAGTCATACCATTTTTGGTCAAAAACTGCTGAACATTCAGCACAGTGTGGGCCAGTGCAGTCTTAAATCACCCATTATGCAATGAGAAAATGTTGAAAGAGTCCTCAGAAAAAATTCACTAAAGCTGAATGCAGCCTCTCACAACAATGCCAGCTGGTACACTGAAACAGGTAGGTTCCTAGAATACTAACCCGGTGGGGAAAGCTTGTACTACATGGGGTGTAGCTTCCAGAAGATAATGCCAGCTTTTTCTGGGTCCCCCCCCTCATATGTACCAAATAAATAATTATTGTTATTTATATATTAAACTGTATTATAAGAAAATTACATAGGGCAATGGGATTGATAGTAAGTGGGAAGATAAAAGTGAAACGATTCATACTGCACATGAAGATTCAGGGAAAATGAAAATAGCTTAGGCAGGCAACAAAGTTAAAAAGTGTGAGGGCTTTGAAAAAGGCTGTTGTCTTGAGGAGGACCACAGCCGGAGAGGGGGGGATAGGGATGGGGAATCTCACAGGCCATTGGAAATGACTTTGGGTTTTATTCTACTAGTTTGGGAAACCCCTCAAGGGTTTTATTCTGGACTGATAAGACATCATTTGTGACTTGAGAAGGTCAGTCTGGCTACAGTGTAGAGAATGACTTTATGGGGATGAAATGGAAGTAGGATTGGTCATAATAGTTTAGATGAAAGACGATAATGGTTTTGATGAGGTGGGGTTTTGCAGTGGAGGTGGTGAGTCCTCACTGCACACTTTATAAAATGTCATACAATGGGAAAATCACCAACTTCTCTGAGTCTCTAGTTCCTTACCGATAACAGAGGACAGATTACTGTGCTCCTTACATAGTTATGTGCTGGCACTTAAATGAGTAAGGTATGTTAAAAGTTCTAGAACAGTGTCTGATAAGAAAACTCTTCAATCCATACTTATTTCCCTTTCTAAGTGAGTCCTCAATTACCTTCTCAGAGAACCCCAAGGTTTATCACAGAAAAAGTCTTCTAAAGCACAGTCCATCAAGAGGACACTAGGTGTAAGAACCCCATGGACCTTGAGCCCCAGCGACAGGAAGAGACCCTCAGCTGCTGGGCAGACCTTGCCCCTAATTGATCCCCCAACACACTGAGAAGCTCCTGACCTCCAGTTTCCATCCTGGACTCCCGGATGAGGGGAGGGGCTTAGGGAGCCCTGCCTTGTCATGCACCATCGATAAAGTTCACTGCACCCAGCCAAAAATAAAAAGAGGACACTAGGAAGAACTCTGATAATTATGGGCACTGTTTCCGAGAGTTCCAAAAACATGGCCCAATCTGCAATTTTCTCAGAAGATAAATGGTATATATGATTCAAGAAAAAAATTAGAGATTCTGAGAGTATGAAGGAGATTCATTCAAATGCTTAAAGATTTTTTTAAAAACCTGTGGCCCAGACTGGTTTTGATAGCATATAACTGTTTAATCCAGATCTTGTATTCTGTGAAAGAGTACATTGTTTTACTAGTATGTCAGTAAATTTTGATTCAGCCTCTGCATGTGCTTAGCAATGGGCTAGTTTTCAAATAGTTCAAAAAGTAAGAAAATGGAATTTAGAGTTTTTCTCCATTTTCCCCTAGCCATATGTCTAGTAGTTCACTTGTTTTTATTTAAATCTTTCCTTGATACATAACTAAATCCATAACAATGTTCAACAGTGTTTCTAGACTGCAAGTAGTTTTCCAGCAGTTGCCATTCGCCAGTCCTAGAAGGCCCCCTGGCCATCACTGTGGGTGCTGTCACATGATTCATCCTGTTCTGTCTGGTCTCAAGTAGAATAAGCACCACAAAACACTAAATGATGGGCAGTATCTAACTTTGTTTCTGGATAGTCTTATGAATATAAAAGTATATTTGGACTAACACTGAGGTATTCAGTCATCTTTTTTTAGCTTATTATATTCCTTTTATTAGTTTTTAGCATTTAGTATTATTATTTATTTTATTTTTTATTGTTATTCAAGTACAGTTTTCTGCCTTTCCCCCAATCCCTCCCCAGCACCCTAGCTATCCCCACCTCCCTCCCCCATTTCCATCCCCCCTTGTTATTGTCCATGTGTTCTTTATAATTGTTCCTGTAAACCCTTCACCATTTTCTTCCATTATCCCCTCGCCTCTCCCCTCTGATCACTGTCAGCCTGTTCTCAATTTCAATGTCTTTGGCTACACTTTGCTTGCTTGTTCATTTTGTTGATTATGTTCCTGTTAAAGGTGAGATCATATGGGATTTGTCTTTCACTGCTTGTTTTATTTCACTCAGCATAATGCTTTCCACTTCCATCCATGTGGTTGCAAAGGGTAAGAGCTCCTTTCTTTCTGCTGCATAGAATTCCACTGTGTAAATTGTACCATACTTTCTTGATCCATTCATTTACTAATAGGCACTTAGGTTGCTTCCAGCACTTGGCTATTGTAAATTGTGCAGCTATGAAAGTTGGGGTGCACAGGTTCTTTTGAATTGGTGTTTCAGGGTTCTTAGGAAATAATACTACCAGTGAAATGGCCAGGTAAAAAGGCAGTTCCATTTTTAGTTTTCTTAGAAAATTCCATACTGTTTTCCATAGTGGTTGTACCAGTCTGCAATCCCACCAATGGTGCACTAGGGTTCCCTTTTCTCCACAACCTCTCCAACACTTGTTGTTTTGTTGCTTTGTTTATGATGGCCATCCTGACTGGTGTGAAGTGGTATCTCCTTGTGGTTTTAATTTGTGTCTCTCTGGTAGCTAGTAATACTGTGCATCCTTTCATATGTCTCTGGATACTCTGTATGTCTTCCTTGGAGAAATGTCTATTCAAGTCCTTTGCCCACTTTTTAATTGGGCTGCTTGTCTTCATAGAGTGGAATCATGTGAGTTCTTTATATAATTTGGAGATCAAACCCTGTCTGAGTCCTGACTGACAAATATATTTTCCCATACAGTTGGTTCCCTTTTCACTTTACTGCTGTTTTCTTTAGCCATGCAGAAGCTTTTTATTTTGATGAGATCCCATTTGTTTATTCTTTCTTTTATCTTCCTTGCTTTAGGGGATATACCGGTGAAAATACTGTTGTATGGAATATCTGGGATTTTTCCTGCCTATGTTCTCCTCTATGTATTTAATGGTGTCACAACTTATATTTAAATCTTCTATCCATCTTGAATTTATTTTTCTGTATGGTATAAGTTGGTCCTCCAGTTTCATTTTTTTGCATGTAGCTGTCCAGATCTCCCAACACCATTTGTTGAAGAGACTATCTTTGCTCCATTTTATGCTGCCTCCCACTTTGTCAAATATTAATTGACTGTAGAGTCTTGGGTTTATTTCTGGGCTCTCTTCTGTTCCATTGGTCCATGTGTCTGTTCTTATGCCAGTACCAGGCTATTTTGATTACAGTGTCCTTGTAATACATTTTGATATCAGGTATTGTGATTCTTCCTACTTTGCTCTTCTTTCTCAAAAGTGCTGCAGGTATTTGGGGTCATTTATGGTTTCATATAAATTGTTGAAATCTTCGTTCTATATCTGTGAAATATGTCATTGGCACTTTAATAGGTATTGCATAATCTATAAATTTCTTTGGGTAGTATAGACATTTTGAAGATGTTAATTCTTCCAATCCATGAACATGGTATATGTTTCCATTCGTTTGTGTCTTTTTAAATTTCTTTCTTCAGGGTTGTGTAGTGTTCTAAGTACAGGTCTTTTACTTCCTTAGTTAGGTTTATTGCTAGGTATTACATTTTTCTTGTTGTTATATCAAATAGAATTTTTCCCTGATTTCTCTTTTTAATGTTTCATTGTTGGTATACAAAAATGCCTTTAATTTCTGGATATTGATTTTGTATCCCACTGTTTTTCCAAATTCATGTATTAGGTCGAGCAGTTTTTTTGGTGGAGTCTATAGGATTTTCTATATACACTATCATGTCATCTGCAAATAGTGACAGTTTTGTTTCCTCTTTTCTGATTTGGATGCCTTTTATTTCCTTTTCTTGTCTGATTGCTGTGGCTAGGACTTTCAATACTAAGTTGAATAGAAGTGGTCAAAGTAGACAACCTTGTATTGTTCCTGATCTTATTGAGAAAGATTTTTGTTTATGTCCATTGAGTATGATGTTGGCTGTAGGTCTCTCATATACGGCCTTTATTTTGTTGAGGAATGCTCCCTCTATTCCCACTTTGCTGAGTGCTTTTATCATAAATGGGTGCTGTACCTTATCAAATGCTTTTTCCGCATCTATTGACATGATCATGTGATTTTTGTTTTTGCTTTTGTTTATGTGATGTATTACATTTATTGATTTGTGGATATTGAACCATCCTTGCATCCCTGGGATGAATCCCACTTGGTCATGGTGTATGATCTTTTTAATGTATTGCTGGATGCGGTTTGCCAATATTTTGTTGAGGTTTTTAGCATCTATGTTCATCAGCGATATTGGCCCGAAGTTTTCTTTCTTTGTTGTGTCTTTATCTGGTTTAGGGGTTAGTATGATGCTGGTTCCATAAGAAAAAGTTGGGGAGTCTTCCATCTTTTTTGATTTTTTGGAATAGTTTGTAAGGATAGGAGATAGCTCTTCCTTAAATGCTTTGTAGAATTCTCCTGTGAAACAATCTGATCCAGGGCTTTTGTGTGTCGGGAATTTTTTGATTACTGCTTCAATTTCTTCAGCTGTTGTTGGTCTGTTCAGGCATTCTGCTTCTTCTTCATTCAGTTTTGGAAGATTTTATTTTTCTAGAAATTTGTCCATTTCACCTAAGTTTTCAAATTTTTGGCAAATAGTTCTTCATAGTGATTTTTTACAATCTTTTGTGTTTCTGTGGTATCAGTTGTCATCTCTCCTCTTCCATTCCTGATTGTGTTTATTGGATCCTCTCTCTTTTTTTCTTGGTGAGTCTACTTAAAGGCTTGTCAATTTTGGTTATCTCTTCAAACAACCAGCTCCTGGATTTAATGATTCTTAGAATTGTGCTTTTAATCTCTATGTTGTTTAGTTCTGCCCTGGTCTTGATTATTACCTTCCTTCTACTCTTCGTTGTTGTTCTTCAAGTTCTTGTAGGTGTAGGGTTAGTTTGTTTATTTTTTTTTAGAAAGGCCTGTATAGCTATGAACTTCTCTCTCAGGACTGCCTTTGCTGTGTCCCATAGGTTTTGGGTTGTTGTGAGTTCATTTTCATTTGTTTCCAGGAACTTTTTGATTTTCTCCTTGGCCTCCTTCTTGATCCATTGTTTAGTAGCATGCTATTCAATCTCCATGAGTTTGAGTGTTTTGGGGGCTTTTCCCTTGAGGTTTGTTTCTAGTTCAGGCCCTTATCGTCAGAGAAAATGCCTGATATGATTTCAATTTTCTTGAATTTGTTGAGGCTTGTTTTGTGTCCTATCATGTGGTCTATCTTTGAAAATGTTTCATGTGCATTTGAAAAGAATGTGTATTTTGCATCTTTGGGATGAAAGGCTCTTTCTATATATATCAGTTAAGTTCATTTGATGTATGACATTGTTCAATCCTTCAATATATTGTTGATATTTTGTTTGGGAGATCTGTCCATTTTTGACAGTGGTGTGTTGAAATCCCCTACTATAATTGTGTTGCTGTCAGTATCTTTCTTGAAGTCCTCCAAGATTTTCTTTATGTATTTGGGTGCTCCTATGTTGGGGGCATATATATTTACAATATTTATATCATCCTGATGAATTCATCCCTTGAGTATTATGAAGTGACCTTCTGGGTCTCCTTTTATGGTTCTTCATTTGAAATCTATTTTGTCTGATATGAGTATTGCTACCCCAGCTTTTATTCTTCTCTGTTCACTTGGAATGTTTATTTTCTGCCCTTCACTTTCAGTCTGTGTAGGTCTTTTGTTCTGAGGTATGTCTCTTATAGGCAGCATATGTGTGGGTCATGCTTTCTTATCCTTTTGGTTACTCTATATCTTTTGACTGAAGCATTTAATCCATTTATCTTTTGGGTTATTATTGATAGGTACTTATTCATTGCCACTTTTTCATACCTGTGTTTCATACCTGTTTCATACCTGTGTTCTCTGTCTCTCTCTTTTCCTTCCTTTTCTTAAAGCAGTCCCCTTTGCATCTCTTGCAGAGCTGGTTTGGTGGAGCTGTATTCTTTTAGACTTCTTTTGTCTGGTAAGCTCTTTATTTAGCCTTCCATTTTAATTGAGAGCCTTGCTGGGTAGATTAATTTTGGTTACAGGCCTCTGGCTTTCATTACTTGGAATATTTCTTGCCCTTTTCTTCTGGCTTGAAGAAATAAGCTGCTAGCCTTATGAGGGCTCTCTTTCATGTTACTTCCTTTTTCTCCTGTGCTGCCTTTAAGATTCTCTTTGTCTTGAAATTTTGCCATTTTAATTATGATGTGTCTTGAAGTGGGCCTCTTTGTGTTCCTCTTGATTGGGACTCTGTGTTTCCTGAGTTTGTGTGATTCTTTTCTCTCATCAAATTAGGGAAGTTTTCCATTATTACTTTTTCAAACAGGTTTTCTATCCCTGCTTTTCTTCTTCTCCTTCTGGTATCCCTATTATATGGATATTGTTATGTTTCATGTTGTCTTGCAGTTCCCTTCCCACCTGTTCATTCTTTCTGAAACTCTTTTCTTTTTCTTGCCCTATTTGGGAATTTTTTTCTACCTTGTCTTCCATCTTGCTGATTCTATCCCCTGCTTTATCCAACCTACTTGTCATTCCTTCTAATGTATTTTTTTTGTTTGTTTGTTTCTGATATTTTATTGTTCATTTCTCCCTGGTTTTTGTTTATAGTTTCTATTTCCTTTTTCATGCTGATGTATTTCTCACTCAGTTCCTTGTAGTTGCCTGTAAGCTCCTTGAGCATCTTTATAACCATTAATTTTAATTCTACATCTGATAGTTTGGTTACTTCCATTTTGTTTAGCTGTTTTGGTGGGGAGTCTTCCATTCCTTTTGATTGCATGTTCTTTTTTTTTGTCTCCCCATTTTAGGTGACTCTTTTTGTTTGTTTCTGTGCTTCCTGATGTTTTCTTTGTTAGCTGTATTTGTAGGGTGATCCTCTATGTTAGGAATTATGTGAGGTTCAGTGGTTTGGTCTCTGATCTTCTTGACTGGACAGTCTAGGTTTGCCCTTTCTTCTGTTTGTGTGGGCTCTCTTGTTGTACTTGGGTTTGTACCTTATGGTTGTTCCTTTATTGGTGGTTTTTCTCCTCCAGCAGATACACTGATGTTCATAGCTCCCACCTATTCTTGTATGTGATCAGTGCCAGGGGGTAGGCAACATGGATTAAGAGAGTGGGAGATTATTTTACAGCATTTAAAGTACCAACAAGTAGAGAAGAGATAGAATATTCTTTGGATAAGTATAGCATTAACTGTGATATTTCACGCAATTAGCCACTTTTTATAGAAGGTGAAAGAAAGATAAGACTCTTGTTAGAGGGGAGGATGATTGTGAGCTGAATCCAGAAAACAGAGCACTTGTGCAAGTTACATGATGTTGTGGTTAAATGATGAGATATCATGAGATTAAAGTATAGAAAGTAGGTGTAGTGCTAATCACTAGGATAGAGTTAAACCACAACAATAATAATGCTCAGGATTAAAGTGATGTGGGCTAAGATCATGGAGGGTTGCTGTGTAGTGTGTACAACTGTATGGAAGAACAATTATTTACAACAGTACTGGAACAACAATAATATGACAAGAAATATATGATTTGGATAATCAGAATATAAAGTATCTGATCAAGAGTTGTGTGTTATTGGAACACGGGTGAAGTGAAAAAAAGAAAATTAAAATACAATACAGAAAGATAAGGAAAACCAGCCAAGCAATGCAATTAAACAGGGAAATAAAATGAGGAAAACTAAACATAAGGAAGAGAAATAAAAAAATTAATAAAATAAAAGTGGTAAAAATAATTGCAAGATACTAATAATACACATACATAATAAAATGCCAGTTCTGTGGGATAGCAAAGTGACATTTGTCTCAGTTTCTCAGTTTTGGGGGTTAGCCTTATGCTCCCCCTTTTGATCTGTCTCTGGATCCTTTGTAACTCCACCTCTTATCATCTCACTTGGGGGAATAAAAGGAAAAGGTGGTGGGGGGAGAGAGGATCCAAAAAAATAATGATAATAAGCCTTCTGCTGACTTTACACCTGTTCAGCGAGTTCTGCTGGTCTTCCTAGATGCCACAGGAAGAGGGGGCTGGGCTTCACTTTTCTCCCTTCCTTTGGTTCTGAGAGGATGGGGATCAGGTTTGAGTTGCAATATTCAGTTTCCCAGACTCTGGCCCAAGTCTTCCATGAACTGCCAGGCTTAAGTCAGCTACTCAGCTGCTCACAGTGTCAGTCAATCTCTGGCATTGAGCCTGAGACCAGCAGAGCATGTGGCTTCCTTCTGTTACTGTCTCTGCGCCTACAGGTGTGAGACTAGAGGGGCACACAGTTCCCCTCTGCCACACACTCTGGGCAAGAGCAGCTGAAATCTCCCTTGGGGTGAGCCAGCTGATGCTGGAGAGTTCCTTACAAAGCAGCTGCCCACCATTTTTTCTTAACAAGCACACAGCTCTTCACACAGCCCCACTTTTCAACCAGTCCAGAGACTATCCAAGTCAGGGTCCAACACCGCCCAACTCCTCCCTTCTCCAGGTGTCCTCCAGCACCCCAGTTTCTCTGGTGCCAGCGTCCACAGTCCCAGTGGATGATACCACCTCTGTGTGTTTCCCACTTGTCTCTATTCTCCCCCCCCATGACTTCCAGCACCCAGGTCCCTTCTGGTGCTGGGCTGCCCTTGCTGGTCTGATAGGAGAGGGAGCTGGTGATCTAACTCTCCTTCCCATATCCTACGGCAGGCACCTGGCTGGGGGCACAAGCAGCCTTGCTCTTGGCACAGATCCCATGGACCTTACCATCCCAGTGCACTCTCCTTACTGTCTGTTTTTCAATGTCCTCTGCAATTTTGCCTCCAAACTTCCTATAAGCTGGAATTCTGTTGTCTGTTCAGTCTGTTCCTTGGAAGATTGGCTAGGTATTCCAGCTGGGCACAGGGAGAACTGGGCTCTGCTCCCGCCTACCTCGCCACCATCTTCTCTCTCCAGTCATCTTAATTTAAGCAGTTTATATAAAATTGACTTGGGAAGACTCATCTCTAAGAAATATTCTTTCATTGAATGGTAATAAATTTGGAATTTGACCAAAAAATGGATGTGTAGTTACACCTAAGGATGCATTTTATCAAACAACTTTTTCATTTGCTTGAAAAATCCTGTGATTTGGAAGCTGATGCCCTGCTGCTCCAGGAAGAACCCACTTTAATGATAAGGGGAATAAGATGCCCTTTTGTTCTTCCTCCTCCAATATGTATTTGGGGACCTGATGCTGCCGGGAGAGCTTACATGGCCTGGCAATTGGCTAAGGTTTTCTCCATGTTGCAGATCCCAGGAAATCACAAACAAAGAAAAATGCCCACAACACATAAGTTATTTGGCACACATATACATCAGGCTAGACTTGGCTCTCATCCAGAAACCGACCAGTAAATTCAAACTAAGGCATCTGTATTATATAGATATTGTTGAAAATAAACCACCTTGAAATTTGATGGCTGAAAGCAAAAATTATTTTTTATGCATTATGTATCTGAATCTCCCAGCCCAGCTGGATGGAAGAGCTGGAATGGCTGGGGCCTCTTTCCATGTGGTCTTTTGTGAACCAGCAGGCCAACCCAGGCCTGTTCAGATAGTAGAAGAGTTTCAGCATAATAGAAGAAGCAGCAAAGTTTCTTAAGGCACAGAATTGGAATTCATATAGCACTGCTACTGATGCACTCTATTAGTCAAAGAAACTCACAAGCTTCCCAAATTTGAGAAGTGAGAAAAGTGACTCCATTTATTGGTAAAAGAGGCTGTAGAGAACCTATGGCCATTTTGCAATGTACAACAGCATCTATAATTTTTGCCCCTTGACACAAATTCTCAAGACCAGGAAAAATCTCTTCTTGGGGATAATTTATGTAAAAATGCAAGCTGTTTAATGTACAGTGTTTTCTATAGTCGGGTAGGTATTTCTGTAAATATGGGGATATAACACCAGCATAACTGGCATAAGTCTCGCCAGTGTCATTGTCTTGCACCTCATCAGATTCTGAGGCTGAAGCAGACACACTTATGAAGCACAGCATGGAACCCATTTCCCCAGCGACATTCTCTGGGTGGTAGCCATTCTATTAATAAAAAATGGATCCCAAAATGAAATTCAGCCAAGAAAATAAAAAGAACACTTGGAAGAATTCTGTTTTTCCTTTAGTGAGCCTTGTTAAAGAAAATTTCCTTGCTGTATTCTTTGTACACTAGTCCAACTAACACCAAGATAAATTTTTTAAAAATACACTGCCAGCACTTTCAGCTTCAGGCTTTATATCTTGGTTTTTCTGGTGCTCATAGTACAAAAGAACCAGCTTTCTTACTGTTGAAATTCTTCTCCTCTGTCTTCCTAGGCTTGGCCAGCATTTCTGGCATCCTGCTGCCTTTAAATTGTTGAGGTTAAGCACTAACCTCTTCAGAAGTTGTTCTCGGGTCATTTTTGATTGAAGATCTTATTTCACAAATCACTTCCTCTCCATTTTATTATTAAATCTGTTGTTCCCAATCTCAACCTCCCCAGGGAAGCACAGAATGTCTCTGCCATCCATCTTCATTAATATCTCTGTAAACACAGAATGATGTCAGGTGTAAAGTAGGAATTGGCTGACTCGATGTGGTTTGAGGTATAATCATCATCTATCAATACCTTCATATAAATTTTTGGATGATGATTACTGATATTTCTACCATTAGCAAAGTTTTATTTCTTTTGGAGTAGTCCAGCTCATTGATGGACTAGGATATTACATATTAAATAATCCAGCCAGTCTTGTGGAGAAATAGGACAAAGCAAAAGCAATGTGCAGAGTGTGAAAAGTTTGGAATTTAAAACAGTAGAACTGGGCTCTATATTCAGTAGAACCACCAATTGGCTGGGTAACCTTGTGCGAGTCTGGGTCATCTGCAAAACCAAGGCTGTGAACAAGGGAAGCACTAAGTGTCTTATCATTGGCCAGATGAGAATGTGCATGAGAAGGCAAGCAGGCACAGCAGGTCAGGGCAAGGTCTTCTGGGAGTCTTGATGAGTGCCCTGGCAGTCAGGGGTCACACCCAATTACTGGACCCTAAAGAGAGAGGCTCTAACTTGGAGAAATATAATAAAGAATAAGAGACAGTAAAAGCAAATGGGAAGTTTTGCTTTGTCCCATTCAGCTATCATTTACTCAGCACCTACTGTGTGCTAGGCACTGTTAGGTAATGAATCTGAAAGAGTCACTAACCCCCAAAAATAATAAATAAAATTATAAAAATAGATACTAGCAAAATAGTCCTGCTATGCATTAAGCCAGTTATTTATTCTGGGTAGAAGAAGAGCCAGGAGGAGGACACCGAGAAAGATTCCTGAAGATGATAACAACCTAACTGAGTCTTGAAGGCTGAGTGGGAGTTGTCGACAGGAATAAAGGAAGAGAGAACATCCCAGGAGAGCATCCCACAAAGAAGAAAGGTCAGAAGTCAAGGTGTGAAGACATGAGAGGTACAGTGCTTGTGGGATGCAGCCCTCTGACAATATATTTACTCAATCCTGGAAGCCATCATTGTATGTTCTTCCATTTTACTCTCTGAATCTCAGGAGTCCAATTCCTTATTTGTAATATATAAATAGAAGAGTTGGCTGCACATTAAAGTCTCCAAATCCTTATATGTAATTTATAGAGAAAAAAGTTTGTCTGGGGAATTGAGACATGTTTTAAGACCCTTGTGGTCTCTGAGCTCTCTAGCAGTGAAGCCGGAGACAACACTGAGCTGAGAAGGAACTCAGAGCTCATTCTCCTAGTTTTAACAGCCTACTTATCACTGCACAAGTATCAGCTTAATTGAAACTTAAATATTTAATAGCTGCTATCATATTAAAGACATTGAAGTTTTGCACCCAAACTTTCGTTTCACCTGTACTGCACAGATAAATTTAAAAACTGACTTCCGGATGGTTATATCAGTCAAGGTGTGCCCTCAGAGGGAGCCTGGTAATCTGGAATTCAGAGCCTATTAAACGCGTCCAGTAAGATCAGATTCGAAGGTTCCAGGTATTCCTGACCCCACAGCTCTGCAGTGCAGGATAACCAGTCTAGTTCAGAATCTACCGTGTACCCAGCACTGTAGCACAAAGGGGGCCAAACAGAAGAATAGCACCTAGTCCTTATTATATAATATTTATCTTGTTGCAGGGTAGACAAACCTTGCTCACCTTTAAGTAATTAGACAAAAGTTGAAGGGAAAAAAAGCTTAATAAGTTGCCCTATGATATCACTTTAAGGGGAATCTCTTCTAGGAGTGTACAAACTTGGCATCTCTGGGCCACACTGGAAGAAGAGTAGTCTTGGGCCACACATTAAACACACAAACACTAATGAAAACAAACAAATCTCATACTGTTTCAAGTAAATTTATGATTTTGTGTTGGGCCACATTCACAGCCATCTTGGGCTGCATGTGGCCCATGGGCCACAGGTTGGGCCACAGGCCTTTAAAGGCCTTGATTGGTGAGTGAGATGTCAGTTATACACAGTTTTGTACACTGACTCTCACCTAGATGAGCACAGAAAGTAACAACAATTAATGTGAGTTTTCTTGATTGAGAAGTGAGATCAAATTTTGGATGTTGGATGGGATGGGTAGCAAAGGGCATCTGAAGCTCTACCAGATGAGGCTGGAGACTAAGTTCACAGGGCTCATTTTGTGGTGAGGAACTAAATCCTCTTCTAAAATGCAAAGTTTGTTGGAAGGAATAGGGAGTAACTGTGAATTAATCACTATCCATTTACACTTTGCATCAAATCAGCAAACACATTAACTTCTGTTAAATGAATGGCAAACAGGGTAAGTACGTATCTCTGTAGGCTTGGAAGGGACAAGAGACTGGTGGGGCTTACACACCCAGGGAGAAATTTCCAGACACCTTCATTAGCTCCCGGGGCTAATGAAGGAGGCAGCTCCAAGAAAAGGGAGCAATGTAACTGCTCACTTTACTATTGGGACCAACATATTTACTGTCAGAGCATTTCAGACAGTAGACACTCTAGTTCTTATAAGAGGAAAGCTTCTACTGGTAAACCACTCCTCTGCTTATTCATTAATTTGACATAATTTATTTTTTGGTGTTTCTGCTATTTTTTTATTGGTGTTCAAATACAGTTGTCTTCATTGCACCCTACCTTGGCCTCCTCCCCACCCATCCCTTCCTCCCATCCTCAAACCTAACCCCTTTGGCTTTGTCCATGTGTCCTTTATACATGTTCTTTGATGGACCTTCTCCTACTTTCCTCCATTACCCCTCTCCCCCTTCCCCCCTGGTTGCTGTCAGTTTGTTCTTTAATTCAATGTTTCTGGTTATATTTTGCTATCTTATTTGTTTTGTTGATTAGGTTCCACTTATAGGTGAGATCATATGGTATTTGTCTTTCACCACCTGGATTATTTCACTTGGCATAATGTTTTCCATTTCCATCCATGCAGTTGCAAAGAGTAAGAGATCCTTCTTTCTTTCTGCTGCATAGAATCCCATTGTATAAATGTACCATAGTTTTTTTAGTCTACTGATTTATTGGTGGGCATTTAGGTTGCTTCCAACACTTGGCTATTGTAAATTGTTCTACTATGGACATTAGGGTGCACAGGCTCTTTTGAATTGGTGTTTTGGGATTCTTAGGGTATAATCCCAGCAGTGGAATTGACAGGTAAAAAAGCAGTTCCACTTTTAGTTTTCTGAGGAAATTCCATACTGTTTCCCACAGTCGCAGCACTAGTCTGTATTCCCACCAATAGTACACTAGGGTTCCCTTTTCTCCACAACCTTGCCAGCACTTGTTTGTTGGTTTGTTTATGATGGTGATTCTAACTGGTGTAAAGTGGTATCTCACTGTGGTTTTAATTTGCATCTCTCTGATGGCTAGTGATGCTGAGCACCTTTTCATATGTCTCTGGGTCCTCTGTATGTCCTCCTTGGAGAAGTGTCTGTTTAAATCTTTTGTCCATTTTTTAATTGGGTTGTTTGTTTTCCTGAAGTGGAGTATGAGTTCTTTATATATTTTGGAGACAAAACCATTGTCCAAAGTATCATTGGCAAATATATTTTCCCATGCAGTTGGTTCCCTTTTCATTTTACTGTTGTTTTCTTTAGCCATGCAGAAGCTTTTTATTTTGATGAAGCTCCATTTGTTTATTTTTTCCTTTATGTCCCTTGCTCTAGGGGACATATTGGTGAAAATATTGCTGTGTGGAATATCTGAGATTTCCCTGCCTATATTCTCCTCCAGGGCTTTTATGGTGTCATAACTTA
>PVKM010035406.1:0-15265 GCA_004027735.1 Carollia perspicillata | reverse complement strand
GCACTGAAAATTTCTATTGTCAGCATGATATTTCTATTATGTCTATAAAAGAATATAATATGGCTTGAAACATATCTAAGATATGCTTTTTTATTATTGTTCAATTACAGTTGTTCCAATTTTTCCTCCATTGCTCTCCCCTACCCATGCCCCACCACACCCACTCCCTTAGTCAGTCCCCACCCTGATGTCCAATACCATAGGTCCTTTATACGTGTTCCTTGATGACCCTTTCTCCTTTTCCCCCCACTATCCCTCTTCACCCCCTTCTCTGGTCACTGTCAGTTCATTCCTTATTTCCATGTCTCTGATTCTATTTTGCTTGTTTGTTTGTTTTGTTGATTAGGTTCCACTTATAAGTGAGATCATAGGGTATTTGTTTTTCATCATCTGGATTATTTCATTTAGCAAATACTATCCAGCTCCATCCATGCTGTCATGAAAAATAGGAGTTCCTTCTTTCTTTCTGCTGCATAGTTTTCCATTGTGTAAATGTACCACAGTTTTTTGATCCATTCATTTATTGATGGGCATTTAGGCTGTTTCTAGTGCTTGGCTATTGTAAATAATGAACATTGGGGTGCATAGGTTCTTTTGAATTGGGATACAGAAGGCACACAGATATATGAAAGAATGCTCAATACCATTAGTCAACAGAGATGAAAATAAAAACCACAATGAGATACCACTTCACCCCAGTCAGAATTGGCATCATTAACAAATCAATAGACAACAAGTTCTGGTGAGGATATGGAAAAAAGGGAACCCTAGTGCACTGTTGGTCGGAATGCAGACTGGTACAGCCACTGTGAAAAACAACATGGAATTTCCTCAAAAAACTAAAGATGGAACTGCCTTTTGACCTAGCGATCCCACTGCTGGGGTTATACCTAAGAATCTTGAAATACCAATTCTAAAGAACCAATGGCAACAAGAAAAATAAAGTACCTAGGAATAAACTTAACAAAGGAGGTAAAAGACTTGTGCTCAGAAAATTACATCAACCCTGAAGAAAGAAATTAAGGAAGACGAAAGAAGAAATGGATGTATATACCATGTTCATAGATTGGAAGAATTAATACTATTAAAATGTCTATATTACCAAAAGCAATCAGTAAATTCAATGCAATCCTTATCAAAATACCAATGACATATTTCAGAGATAGAAAATAAATTTTTCAAAAATTTATATGGAACCATAATTGACCCCAAATACCCTCAGCAATTTTGAGAAAGAAGAACAAAGTAGGAGGGGTCATAATACCTGATATCACATTATATTACAAGGTCACTATAATCAAAACAGTCTGGTACTGGCACAAGAACAGACACACAGATCAATGGAACATAATAGAGAGCCTAGAAATAAATCCATGTCTCCATTGTCAATTAATATTCAACAAAGGAGGCAGGAGCATAAAATGGAGTAAAAATAGTCTCTTTAACAAATCGTGTTGGGAGTTCTGGACAAGTATATGAAAAAAGTGATACTAGACCTTCAATTTACACTATACATTAAAATAAACTCAAGATGTGTAAAAGACTTAACTATAAGTCACAACACCATAAAAATCTTAGAGGAAAAAACATAGCAGTAAAATGTCAGATATCTCATGCAGCAATATCTCAAACAATATATCTCCTAGAGAAAGGGAAATAAAGGAAAGAATAAACAAATGGGACTTCATCAAATTAAAAAGCCTCTCCACAGCAAAAAAAAAAAAAATCAGCAAAATGAAAAGGGAACCAACTGTATGGGAAGACATATTTGCCAAAGGTAACTCAGACAAGAGTGTGATCTCCAAAATATATAAAGAACTCATGACTCAACACCAGGAAGACAAACAATCCAATTAAAAATCAGCCAAGGACCTGAACAAACACTTCTCTAAAATATGCTTTCTTAATAATGAAATTAGACCTAATAAAATTGAAATATTTTGAAGCTAATAACATTAAAATGGGCAACTTAATAGAATGTGAATAGAAAAACAAGTATTATTTTTCCTCTCCTCTTGATAATAAAAATGTATTTCACCTTTTTAAAAATTCATCTTTCAAACAAATTTATAATTGGAAAGTTCTGGTAACAACATGCCCTCTTGCATGCATGCCTCTCTCCCACAGAGCAGGAAAGAATAAATTTTTTTTGCCTACCTCTACAGAAACATCGTAATTTCTATTTAGAAAGACATGAACATATACATACAATATAAACATTTGTTGCAAGTGAAAATAAATTGGCCAAAGAAAAGTTAAAAGCTTGGTTCAAATAATCAAATAAAATTTTTATGGTGAAGTTAATTTTAACGCCAGTGTATAACAAACGAAGTGTGTTTTAAGACAGATCCATTGATCCTCAAATCAGTCATAATGTGTGGTTAACTTGCACAAACTAAAGGAGTCATACACATAAATAACCATTCAGAGTTAAGCTCGGGATCCCACTGAGATTCTGTTTCTCCACTAAACTCATCACCAGTTTGCTGCAATTTCTTAGTCCTTTGAATTCCCCCAAACAACTTTTATTTTCCATATTCCCTTGTAATTTAATCAAGGATGGCAGAGTGGCATTTATTTTAATTATGCCCTACTAATATAATCTGTGGGTGTGTTTTGTCTTACCTACGAGATATTAAACTTGCAGATGGCAATGAGTTGTCTCTTATCTCTTCTGTTAGGGTGCCAGGACACGTACTTGGGTTGCTGGTATCTTTCTATGTTGTCATTATACATGCACATTAGCTTTCTTTTTCCGATTTTCTTCAAAAGCTAGCATAAAGTACAATTTGTAATTGACTACTACTTCACTAATCTCATTAAGTACTAAGTTATTCTAATACCAATTTCTTTAGAAAAATTGTACTGCCAAATACATAATACATGCAAAAATTATGTGCCTCATTTTTTAAGATAACTTGCTCATGACATTTTACTCTCTTTCCATATACCATCTCCTCTAATATGCTATAAATTTGGGGGAAGCAAATAAGAAGTCATCTCCTCTAGGAAGCCTTCACTATCCTTCCCCAACCAGCCTATGCTAGATGTCCCTCCCATATATTCCCCTAGTTACTGCATATCTCATAGCACATGCTCTTTTGCAACATGTAGTCTCTTATCTGTGTTCCCACTATTCCATGATTGATTACTTTTCGAGCAAAACATTCACTCCATTTATATTGGCATAACACAGTACCTGGCACCTCAGGGATTATGCCACCTTCACCTAAAACATGATTAGGGATTTCATGTATTTATCCAACTGTTTAACCGTGTGTCTATCTCCCTGCACCCAGCACACTGCCTGACTATTAAAATTTCATCAAATGTATGGTGAATGATCTTTTGTAATAATTTGTATATATTTCATGATCTTTAGCACAATAACTAATTTGTTGTGAGATTCCCAACAACACACTTTGAGTAAAGGTTGATTGAGGAGGTCCTGTAAACAACAGTATGAAAATAACACAAAAGATTAAGGCCGGGTTGAAATGTTACCAATGCTGCTGAGGATGTTGAAGGAGCTTATTCTATGAGTAAACAGCTACTTCACACCAGCTGCTACAGTTATGCAGATTCGCTCACAGAATCACAGGGACTGCTAGGCCAGCGAAGTCTCGTGCTGGGCGTGTGTGCAGATATGTGAGGCGGGTAAGGGCTGTCCTGGCAGTAGCAGAAAACTTGCTCTCCGCAAGCCGACTGGTTCCTTAGAGAAGAAAGGAAGGAGGCAGGCTGAAGGTGAGCAAAGAATTCTTTTAAAGTTACCAGTTTTGCACATTTTCTCATCTCCTCTCAGAGTAAAGGACACAGTGAGAAAAGACCATACTTACTCAACTTTCTGCACATGGAAACAGATGGTAGGGGCAGGGGAGGGGCATCTTTGAGGCATATTGAATGAATGTAACAAGCCAAAAAAAAAGCATTTTTTATCAGATTCTTGCATCAAAAGGAAGAGCAGATATAGACAGACATGAAATTTCTCCATCATATTTTCTTCTCCCCAGTGAGTGAATAGTAAAAGCTGAAAAGAGGAACAAAAAACCTCCCAAAAAGTAAGTTCAGACTCGACTCCAGAAAATATCAAAAGGTGGGAAAACATAGTATGCCCAGGAGTCATGTTTCAAATCTGGTGGGCAGTGGCTACAACACAGCCCCCGCTTTTTAATGAGTGTCCTGTCAGCAAGTATGACTGTTGAATTTAAAGGCATCGACTATTCTTCACATGTAATTCACAGTTTATCAACTCTTAGCTCATTCTCATTCAGTTTCTCACTTGTTATATTCCCCTGCTGTCTTCTGATGGACTCTTTTCCACTTCCATAATTACCTCATTCTGTCTTTTTTATCTAGTCCCAAATCAGTTATGCTTTGACCTTCAATATTCTTTTCGGAAATACATGGCATTACCAAGTCTCCCAGTTCTCTCAATATCTGTTTTACCTTGAGGCTGATGCACATATGCATATGTAATACATTTTGGACTAAGATTCCTTGATAGTATTTTTTTCCTTGAAGCTCAATAACTTTATACTGTTCTATTTTATAGGAAGCAGAATATTTTATGAGTTCAATTTAGTTTGTATTCTAAAACAGTAACTGAAATCGTGAATTTGCTCCATTTACTTACAGATAGGTAACTTATGGATTGAATGAATTCTTTTAGTAATTATAGTTTTTAGCAGAAAAAAAATTATTTACTATCTTAAAAAAATAAACATGCCCCTAGTGAATTTAGAGAGATATATGATAACATGAGAGTATTCATGTGGCAAAGAGACAAAATAAGTTTGCATCACACAGAACACTTTCTATACAAGAAAAACGGACCAGTTGTGGTGTTATCATAAGCAATAGCAGTGTCCTGTCTTATTAAGGTAGCTCCCTGAAATAAAAGTTCACACCCTACCTAATTAACGGAATATTTAAAGCATGCGATGATGGTATGAGTAAACTTGGCTTTGAACTATCTCTGAGGACAGCATTGTTTAAACTCAATATCCCAATTTAATGCTCAAATAGAGAATAACTTGTCACTTGTTTTTGCACACAGTATTTAGTCCTGTTTTTATTTCCTGCTTGTTAGGAGCTATATGATTTTGTAATTTGTATCTTGATGTATGGATTTAAAGACAAGAAACTACTCCAACTATCTGTATTTGTTAATTTTTGGTCTTTCAAATTGCAAATGGCAAATTTGATTCTAAATGTAAAGTTTAAATAATATCTTTTAGGTAAAAATGATTGTTTCTCTATAAATTTAAAGTATATATATTGATATAATTAAATATTAGTTATTTTCTGAAGTTTCTTCAACCAACTGCTCTTGCCTCGAAATAAATTGTATTAAGTGGTCAAAATGCTTCAGAAAGTATCTTAAAATTTTAGTTCGTGATTTTGAAGCCCTAGTATTACTATTTTGTACTTATCAGAAAAGTATAATCAAAAGATATTCTATAAAGGTGGCTACATTGACTGGATTATTTAAAATGAAATATAATGTATGATGCATTACTTTTATTGGATGAACAATTTTGATAGAAATGTAGATGGTATACTGACAATTGTAAAAAAATGTGTAATGTGTATGCTTTTAAGTTACTTGTTACATGTGGCCATGTTACCAAATGTCTAATAAGAGTATATAGCAGAAATTTACACGTATAAATTTATTCAATTTCTTTTTTTAGCACTTTGGATGCTCTAAATATTTAGGTTAAATGTATGTAGAGTCATTACGTTAGCTCAGAAGAGTTTGTTTTCCTTCTCTATGTTTGATTCTGAAGCCAACATTTATGAATTTGAGGTATTACTCAGAGTATTTAATTGCAAGATAATGCTGCTATCCTCATAGGTCTGGAACATCATTTACATATCCACTCTGCCAATATTTATGGTAATTAGTAACAGAAAAATTAGCATTATTTTGTTTTAGCTATGAGCATTTGAAATCTACAAATGCCTTAGAATTAAACTTAATCTGTCAAGTGTTAATGTAGATAGTTTCATGTCCTTATGTAGCAATAGAACTTCATAGAATAGATGATTCAGGGCCCTGAACTTGTCTCAGGTATGAATGCATTTTGTACCCAATACTTACATATTTCTTAAGACCTTCCTTCGGACAAAATATTAAACAAGTTCTTTTTAAGTTTAGCCCACTTCTGAAATAAAATCCATTGCATTTAATGGGGTAGCAGAATGAGAGAAATATTACCAGTCCAGTCTGGATAAAACTATTTGTGGGTGGTTTTTATCCTAAGAGAGATTCCCTCATTTTATCTTTGCCAACTATTCTGGCATCTTTAACATTAGTTCATAATCCCAGAGGACTCTGGCACATGGGTTTCTCTTTCTAGTACAAAAGAGTATTAGAACATAGACAGTCAAATTAAATGGTAATATTATTCCAAGTCAAGGGAAATAGCACTTAGTATGGCAGGGAGAGAGATTTAAGAAAAATTAAGCAAGAGAACTTAAAGCAGAATAACCAAGAGTCAAAATAATGTGTTTCTGAACCTCAATTGCTTATGTCAGGACTCAGAATATTATTCTAACTTCTGTAATAACCACCCTGACATTCATTATTTAACTTAAAAATACCAACAAACACAAAGCTATAGCCCTGGCTGGTGTAGCTCAGTGGACTGAGCGTGGGCCTGCGAACCAAAGAAGCACAGTTCGATTCCCAGTCAGGGCACATGCCTGGGTTGCAGGCCAGTTCCCAGTGGGGGACACACGAGAGGCAACCGTACATTGATATTTCTCTCCTTCTCTCCTTCCTTTCCCTTCTAAAGATAAATAAATAAAATCTTTAAAAAAAAACAAAACCACAAAGCTATAAATGATAATTCTTTCTCAGGTATTATGTTAATAACTGGAAATTTACTAATGATAACACGATATAAGCCATCAAGGGACCATTGCTTACAGTTAAGTAAAAAGAGATTCATGATACATGAAAAGAAATGTAATAATTAAAATGTGTATAAAGTTCAAGGTGAACACTGTAGCAATAGTTCTTGTCTACTTTTAGTTTCCACCATTATTTCTGCTTGATCTTATTAACCCTTCATATGGATGATGTGTCAAGTATGAGGCACTGTGCAATGAATCATATGACAGTCCCCTTTAGGTAGCAGAGAAAATAATTATAATCAGTAAAATTAAAGCTTTAATTTGTCTAATGTTAAATTATATATGTACACACATATATAGATGTATATCTTTATATATACACTTATCTATCTCTCTGTATATGTATATGTGTATCTCTGTGTGTGTGTGTGTGTGTGTGTGCAGTTTAATTAGCTTTCAGGGCACTTACTGAGATGGCCTAGCAAATTTTCTGGGTTAGAATGAAGAGAAAATTATGCTGCAAGGAATGGAGTGAGAATTCTTATGTGTCAATAACCCACACAAATCAATCAACTTAGTCACTGACTACAAATGTAGAACCAAAGAAATGGTATAGGATATACTTGCCTTTCCTTGTGTTGGTATCTACTACTCATGGAGCTCATCCATTTACATGAATTAAACTTTAACCTTATGGAGATAACTTTATGCCATTCACTGTCTCTGTGTTTCATCTCGATGCCCTAGGCTCACCTAACACGCAATTTGTCATCTTTCCCCACGTATTTCATGCTGACATCCCCATTAGCAGTTACTCCGCCTCCTTCACTTACTCCAGTATACAATGAAGCATCCTTTTCTCATTTCATATACCTATGCATTATTTTGTCTTTCTCATAGCCATAGACTCTGTCATCATTTATGAGCCTACTCTAATGGCTTAGTCATGAGTCCAGCTTTCCCTGTCTTTTTTAAAATAAGGTATTGAAAAGTTTACAGTAATGTTAGCATCTAACATATATTTAACATTGTTTTTGCTAGACATTGCTTTATTATGTCAATCACTGTCTTAAATTCTTCCAATAACTCACTAAAACATTTTCTCTCATACAGTTTTTGTTTTTAAAATATATTCCTTATTTACCTTTCTAGTCTTATCTCCCTCTATATTGCCAAAAATTCCATTACAAAATTGATATTTGCACTTTTCTCAGTGTATACTAGGCAAGGCACCATTTCTTGGTGCCATTCTTCACACCATTCTTCTAGTCTGCAGTAAATTCTTCTCTATTTTTTTCCTCCCCTAACATCTCCCTTGTGACAGACCAGGAAAACTCACGAGTGGTATCGCCTCGACCATCCACATCTTTGGCAAGCTCATTTCTTCTTTCACTTACACTTAGCATAGGTGTGTTTACAAGCATGGTCATTTTTTTTATGATCATGCAGGTAATCTGTTTCTTTTTTCAACTTGCATCTTGAGATAAGTAGCCATGTCTTTTTCAAAATGTGTGTGTACTCAGGGCTTAAACACTGTGCTCACAATATGTAATCTGTAAAAGTATTATGGCATTAGAGATAAATGGTGATAACAACCATAAGACAGTCATCCACACTGAAATAGTGACCACTCTGCAAATTAACAAACTCTGTAAATTACCCTCTGAAAATATTTAGTGAATATTACCTCGTGAGGATATGCAAGTGAATGCTGGATTTAGATTATGTATTCTTTAATGCAAACATTAAACAGAGTCCTGTATGTGAGAAAGTCTAGTATTTTAGTCATAGTTTCTCTACTGATCTATTCTGTAACTTTGGTTAAGTCTTCAAAATATAATTATAGTAAATGCACTTTTTCAAAATCAAGTATATTAAAATAGAAGTACATAAACTGTGTCAGCATATTAATGGATATGATACTGCTCATTATAAATTTTTAAATGTTAAATTAATTCATGTGGCTTATGTGAGAATTTATATTTTCTGTAACAAAGTCTATTAAAAATCCTGGCAGTATTTTTTAACCGACCTAAGATTGGTTTATTCACATTGACATAAACCCTCAATATCAAATGCAATATCTGCAGACAGCATGTCACATGGGCAAGCAGAGGAATAAATGTGGATGATTTAATGATGAGCTGCAGAATTTAATTCAGATAGGAGATATACACACTTAAAAGTTCCAATTCATTTCCTATCTAATTCCAGATACAAAATAATAACTGAAAAAAACAAGTCTGTTTGATAATACAATTCTAAGAATTTAATAATGTCTACTGTATATATGACACAGTTCTCAAAAACTCTAGGGTATATAAAGCTGTAAAGAGCATTTTAGCAATCAGGGTAAGCCTAGCACTGCACAAAGCCTAGATTCTGTACAATGGACACACCAGTGAAAAGGTTATTCATATGTGGTGATGGAGATGCAAGATTACACAACTGTACTGGTTGATGCCAGAATTCCCACTTTCAAGTTTCTCATATCTGGTGGAGATTCAACTAAATAAACAGATCAACAGCAATCAGGTATGACATAGGTAATTCTTGAGTGTTGTTAGAGCCTACCATATGGTTACCTTATAAGATACGACCATAATATACAACGTTGCAGTAAGACCCTAGGAACTTAAAAAAATGATGATATGTAATAATTAAAAATAGATGTGCTTAGCACTATTCTAAATGACTTCCATGGATAATTTATGGGCATGTATAAGACAGCCTGTAACAGCCTAGGAGGCTGTTATGCACAGCCTGTAGGAGGTAGACTGGGGATTTCCACTTAGATATGTAACTCCTGAGAACATGGTCTTAATTATTACATTGCATTTCAAAATAAATAAGGATTCCAATAAAAATCAGAATTTCCCAAGATTTAACATTTTGATGTCTAATGTATAAACAGATGAAATAAAAATATAGAAAATGCTTTTATTCCTTTCAAAAACCTGTGTTATTGTTGGTCTGTTGCCTTTTTTCTGGTACCCATAGCTTATGCATTGCATAATGCAACACTTAGTGAGAAGTATGTGAAGGGCTTCTTGCTGTTCAGTGTTAATTAGGAGTTGTCAATATTAAGAAAGGACTGAGAGAAAAAAAAACACATAATACAGACAGAATTAAGAATGTGTGCAAAAACAGAAACACATCAAAAAAACAAAAAAGAAAAAATGCAAACCATATATGTGAACACAGGCTATAAGTTGAGAAAGTAGCACAAGACTGAATAAAACACTGACAAAATAAAAAGTCGATAAAGGACTTAAGAAAAGTATGATTAGAAACACCAATTTTACTTATTTTATTTTTGAAAATACTTTTTCTGTTATGGCTGACATTCAATATTATTTTGTATCAGTTTCAGATGTACAGTGCAGTCCTTAGAAAATCACACACTTTCCAAAGTAGCAACAGCAATTTCAAAAAGACCCCTCTAACTAAAGAAAGAATATTTCAATAGAGTAGGTAAGAGTAATTACAGGAATGCATAGTAAAATGGGGTGGAACAATGCCATCTGAACTAAGGCAATGGCAGAGACAAGTGGAGAAATAAATACATGAAAGAGAGAAATAATGATAAATCAAAGATTCTTGAAGTCATGTTTCCAAGAGATGGACAGTATTGGCTTTGTTTTGTGCCAATATTGGCAAAGTTGAACTACATTTTCCAGAATTCCCTCATGTACATTATTCCACCTGGGTGGATAAGTGAAACAGGCCATTAGATTCTGAAGACTGAGAGAAGGTATCAGATGCTGATGAAACTTGTGCATGTAATTTCTGCTGGTTTATCTTATTGGATTGTAACAGCGGAGTTTGGAACTGCATAAGATCCTGAATTATTTCCCATTTTAGCTCTTTAGATCTTCACAACGGGCATGGCTGTATGGTGAATTGTTTATCTTGTATCACAAATCACCTACTTTATCATGTTGTATCTGATGAAAGATATGTGCTCCATTTTTTCTTTCTGGGGTCCAGATTGCCCTGATATGTGCTAGTTCATGGCCAGCCTATGTCCTAGAGTGCTGGTTCTGCTGCTTCATGGCAACTGCAGGGAGAACCCCAGATACAGACACAATAGTCTTATGTAGGCTTCTTCATCAGCTCTAAAAATTGGGAAGGTATAATTCTCATACCAACTTCGCTATTTAATAGCAGCATTAGTGATTGTATCTCTCTAATAGATAACTGTCTGGGGGATGAAATACTTCTTATTCTCAATTTTGGAAGAATTTGTGTAAAACTTATTTATGTTTTTTCTTAAATGACTAGTGTGATTTTAAATGATACCATTTATGACTGGAGTATTTTGTTGTGTAAAAGGTTTTATTAGAGATTCAATTTTAATAAACCAAGAGCTAACCATATTGTGTATTTCTTTTATGAAAACTTGCTTTTCAAGGAATTTGCCCACTTGTGTCTTGAATTTATTGGTATAGAGTTATTCATACTCCATTTTCTCACTTGAATAACTGTAGGATTGAAAAGAAATCCTCTGCCCTGGCTGGTGTAGCTCAGTGGATTGAGCTCAGGCCTGCGAATCAAAGGATCGGGGTTTGATTCCCAGCCAGGGCACATGCCTGGGTTGCAGGTCAGTTTCCAGCAGGGGACTCATGAGAGGCAACCATACATTGATATTTCTCTCCCTCTCTCCTTCCCTTCCCCTCTAAAGATAAATAAATAAAATCTTAAAAAAAAAAAAGAAAATAAATCCTCTGACTTCATTGCTGACATTGGTAACTTGTGTTTTCTCTATTTTCTTTTTAATCAGGCTTTTTAGAAATTTACTAATTTTATTAATCTTTTCAAATTACCAACTTTATCTTCTGTTATTTCTCTCTTGTTTTGGCTTTTTGGGTAAATTTCTGCTTTTTATTTATTTATTTGCTTGTTTGTTTATTTATTTGTATTTATGTGGGGCTTATTTTTGTATCTTTTTCCAGCATCTACAGTTAGGAACTCAGATTGCTGATCCTACACCTTTGTTTATTTTTAATATGATCATCATTTAAAGTTAAAATACTTCCTTTAAGCACTGCTTTGATGCATGCTACAATTTTGATATACTTAATTTTTGTTATTATTATTGACAAAAATGTTTCAGAATTTCCATTGTACTTGGGTACTTACTCCCAGTCAGAGGGCTGTGGCAATATTGGAACATATGTCTGAAGTGCCCTCTCAGGGACCACCGTCTTGTCCTGCCAGTTATCCGAAATCTTAAAACAGGGCCTCATATGCATTTTGTTTAAGATTATTGCTGTGTTTAGCAGGAGGCATAGTTTTCTACCAGTTATCCCATCATATGAAAAAGCAGGAATCCTTTGATTAGTGACTTTACATCAATCAGAATTCAATTTATTTATAGAACTATATGAAAAACTGAAAGGCATGTTTTTGTCAAGTTTAAAGAATAAACAAATAGTGAAACTTCAATGAGATAGTTTTCAGATATATTAGAGTAAAAAAGTTTTTCTGTTGATTTGAAAAATAGCAAATGTGGTATCTTGCCAACTATAGCCTTGATTATGTTGAGGTTTGTTTACTCTATACCCAGTTTGTTGAGAATTTAGCAATTCTGATCCTCATTTTTTTCAAATTAAATCTAAAAAAGAAGCTTGGGGGCATTTGAGAAAATTTGAATATAGGTTTGATATTGAAAATATGGAATTATTATTAATTGTTTAGAAGTTGGTATGTTGATGAATTTATAAGTCATGCATGATAAAGAATTGAGTGAATAGTAATTTTCTGTAATTTACTGTAAATTTACTGTTTTCTGTAATTTACTTTCGAAGTGATTCCAATATATGTATATGTATTTGTATTTCCCAATAAAATATTGTGAAAAGTAATTATGAACAATAAATCCAAGACTTTAAGATTATTTCTTTTTTAAAAAATATTTTATTTTTTCATTTTTAGAGAGAGGTGAAGAGAAGGAGAACGAGAGGGGGAGGATCATCAGTGTGTGATTGCTTCTCATGCTCCCTGTACCAGGGACCTGGCCTGCAACCCCAGCATGTGCCCTGACTGGTAATTGAACCGGTGACCCCTTGATTCCCAGCCCACGCTCAATCCACTGAGCTACACCAGTCAGGGCTAAGATTATTTCTAGTAACTAGTAATATCTCACATTGTCTGAAAGAGCACCTGAAACACAGTAGGTGATGAGTAAACAAAAAATACAATTGCTGAATTGATTAAATAGTTAAAATTCTTTCATGTGGCAGAGAGTAGGTATTTAATGATTGAAATCAACTAAAAATGTGTTTTACCATCTAAAAATTATATAATAATATAGCCAAGTTTAAAAATATATGTATATTTTAATGCACATATATGTATGAGTATTTTATTTATTATAAATACAATTGCAATGTTTTTTTTATTTTTACATTTTTTTATCTCTATAAAAAGCCTTTAAAATATTTAAATTTGCTTCTTACATCTGAAGAAACTAAGTACAAAAGAGATTAAGTAACTTTTCTTAGTGCTGCATAACTAGTAAATGGCAAATCTAAGAGTTGAACCAAACAGTTTTACTGTTATTCTTCTTTTTATCACGCCATGCTGCTTCTTTCCCATGCTTGTGTTCTTTTAGGAAGTCAGGCAAATGCAGCCATCAAACAATGCTTGAAACTTACAAAAGTAAGTTCTTATTTACTTTTGACAGGGTAAATGTGAGCATTTAAGATGCAAACTATCACTTCATTGTGGCTCCTATGCCTTAGTAGTCAGTGTCAACAGAGTCTACAATTACTTTACCCATTTGCCTCATTTGACTGACAGTAATTGAGTTTGCTAAAGCTTAGAAATGTATCACTGTAAGAGGGCTCTCTCTCCCCATGTTCTTGTAGTTTCCTCCTGCTGTTCTAGATGATGGAAGTGGAAGGGATTTTTTGTTGTCCTTTCACATGGAATTTTTACTTTCAATCACTTGAGGTTTAATTTATGAAAATTAATAGCTATTACCAGGGCTATTATAAATGGACAATCAGCAATATAATGTTTCATTTTAAATCAGGACTGAAAATATTACAATTCTCCTGAACGTTGTATACACATACTCTATCACATAATATGGACCAGAGAACTACCACTAAAAGGAAACACAATACAGAGCATGTTAAAAAATGAAGGGGTCCCCTCCCACTGAGTGAGCATGATTTGTTGAGTTGTAGCCATGAGAATATAAATGTTTTATAGTGCAGATCTTATTTTTTTTTCTGTAGACATTTAGATGACTGCATTTTATAGGAGAACAAATTAATTGATTGTCCACTGGCACATTCATAATCAGATGGCAACTTCAAATAGAACATTTTTCATGAGTTACTTTTTGTCATTGGCTTTTGATATTTATTGCACTAAAACAGGTAACACCTAAATAGTGTCTGTGCAAAATTCAAGGAGTCAGACTCAGTCACAAAAATAAAGAGAGCTTAGGTATGTTAATCCCACTAGTCAAAGAACACCTAAGGGAGCTCTGAAAAATTTAAATATTCAGGAGACGGGAAGCTAATTGTAGATTTAAATATGAGTATATCTTTCTCCTGTCTTTCACGGTTTTCCAAAATGTGTGTTGTAATAAGCTATACTGATTAGATGACTAGTAAAGAATGTATTTCTAATTAATTAATATATATAACTAAAATAAAATAATGGATATGTTATATTATTACTATTTCCTAATGCATACCATGTTATACCATGGAAGAGTCTATATATTTTTTGAATAATAAATACAAATATACTTTATATGAAATGAAAGCCTAGTGTTTCAGCTAATTATGAACTCCCAGTGATTCCTAAACCAAGTAAGACCTCTGTTATTTAGTCTCATATAATTTTGTATGTCTCTATGGAACTTACGAAAAATTGATATTCATACCTTTTTTTAAGTGTGTATACATGTTTCCTTAATCTGTAGTTCTTTGTGGGTAGGAGTAGGAATGACTTATTTAGTTATATCCCAATATTTAGCACAATAAATGCTTGTTAAATGAGTGAATGAATATAATCTCATCCAATAAAAAATATATGAAATAATTTTAGGGACAATCACAGATGCACGAGAAAGCTCCATTAAGCCAGACCAGGAGAAAAACCACACAACTGGCCTGCACTCTTATGAGCAACAATACATATTCATTATTTTAATCTGCTGTATGTTTGGGTTAATTTGTTATGCAGCAATAACTAACTGATATATTGGCCTTTCCAACAGTTGAAGAAAAGGAAATCATCTTTTCCATTAAAGTTTTGAGTTTTAAAATTTTGAGTAATCTATAATACAAAGTCATGTTACTATCATTTAGAAGATATTCTCCCTCTCTCAAGAGAGTATGGATTACAAATGACATAATTGTTCATAAAAACATAAAATAAG
>PVKM010035404.1:0-15202 GCA_004027735.1 Carollia perspicillata | reverse complement strand
CGAGAAGGGAGGATGAGAGGCTGCATCTGCCTGCAGACCCTCAGAGCTGCTGCCTACTCCCCACCTCCCCCTGCAGTGGGGGGCAGCTCTGAAGTAATGCGGGGAGCGGGGATCTGTTCAGCCAGGAATGCGGTTCAGAACCAAGGCGATCTCAGGTGCAGCTTTCCAGAGAAAGCAGTGCATCCACATGCTGTGGTGCTGGTCAGTGCCTGCCTCGCCAAAATCCTACCAGCCTGCCACCACGCACGGCCGATAGCCCAGCCTGTCTGCTCTTACCACAGCTGGTTTATCCACCTCAACACGCCCCTGAACACGGGAAACAGAAACTGGAGTCGTCCATTTTCGGGGAAGGTTTGGAAACAGCTCTACCCGTTAAGCAAGACCACCTGCAAGAAGCAGGGACCACAAGGCACGTCCCTGCTTTCAAAGAACGTGCTATTCAGTTGAGAGCTCAGAGGAAAATCACAAAGTATGTTATTAAGGATCAAAAGGAACGTCCCAGCCCGTAAGTGCTTCAGCCATTTGAAGGAAACTGATCGTTAGAGACTGAGGTGTGGCCAGGAAGTCTTAACAGCAGATGTGGGATTTGGGCTGGGCCTCGGGGAAGGAAGATTTCACTTAGAAGAGGAATGGAAAGAGTATTTTTTCCAGATGGAGTGGCTGGCATGAGCAAAGATGTGCGGGAGGGCAGTAAAGTGCAGGGCCTGTTTGAAAGCTAGGAGGAGGCCAATTTGAAGGGCAAACTGGGTACAGGCAGGGGGAGAGGCACTGAGGTGGGTGAGGCTGCATCCGCCAGGCCGTGGTGGACAGTGAAGGACAGTCTGGGACAGACCATCAGGAGGCTTTGGGCTTGACTCTGTGGGTAGTGGAAAGCGGTGGCAGGGTCTTGAGTCTGGGTCTGTCAAAGGTTGGCAGGAGTGCGCGGGGTGGATTATGGGGCAGAGGCAAGTATATAGCAATTCGATGGAACAAGAAGGGAGTGCAGATAGGACCCACACTGCTTGTGGCAGTCACAGGCACAGAGAGCAAGAGAGAGTGGCAGGTGCCATGGGAAGAAGACATGACGGGGTGACTCACTGCCTGGGGGAGTTGAGGGGGAGGCAGGGATCTGAGGGGACTCCAGCTCTCCAGCCAGAGTGACTGGATCAAAGGTGTCTGAATCTAGAAGAGAAATAAGGTAGTGGGGGCAGGGGCCGAGTTTTTAGGGGAATAGGCCGGAAACATGAACTGCAAACCATTGTGTGTGGACTAGGGAATGAGGCACCTGGCATGTGAGATGGGTCTTGAGAAGATTTCTGCAAGAAGCCAGAGGCAATGCAGCAATATTGGATGCTCACAGGGAAGCTGCAGCTCAAAGGCACTCCCATCACCCCCTCCTGGACCACTCATGCTCCCTACCCCTCAGTCAGTAGTGGAAGCTCCAGAAACAGCCCCAGGACTTCCCTGACTGCCCTCAGGCCAAATCATCCTTTAATTAGTTCATATCCCAACAATAGGAGCCATGTAATAATGATGTTGTTGCACCCAGCAGCAATTAAACAGTAAAAAGGTTAATTACATTTATTTTTAAAAATCTGTGTAAATGGAAGATGTTCAAAGACTTGGGCAGACTAATTGAAAGCTAATGTCACTAAATTGAATTTCAAATGAATTTTACATCCATAGTTCATTTTGCTAATTTCATTCTCTGCATCCTGTAATTTGTTGACAGTGATTGATTATTTAAGTGAATAATATCTATGTACCAGGATCATTTAGTAATAAAAAATGCCACACATGATCACAATGTTAATGAATATTGGTGACTTAAATTTTCACCGCCTACTTAGTTTGCAGACAGTGTTGGGTCATCAGAGCTACCCTCAAGATTCATGGGACCAGAGTAACTGTGGGGACCTAAGGGTACTGGGGTTATCTTCACATGAGGGGCCTGTACCTTTAAGACATCAGGTCACAGCTTCACATCATTTGTGGGTCATCTATCACTGTTTTCTTTTCCAGCTAAAAGAAATCAGAAGCAGACATAGATTTCTGGGTTTGGAATGTAGGAACCATTTTTGCACAGATTACTGGCTTCGTGGGTAATGAGAAAAACAAGTTGTGTGCGGGGAGTGAGGAGGGAAGGTGAAGAGAGATTTTTGGTAGAGCCAGAGTGGTGCTTTCCGGGTAGAGCTACAGTAAACACACACCTCACCGAAGCTGGAGCCTGAAACTCTGAAGTTTCAATGTGCATCTGAATCACCTGGATGCCGGTTTAACATGTAGCTACATACCCAGGCTTCACTCTTGAAGAAATCTTGGAGAGGGCCCTGAGATATGCGTGTTAAACAAGCACCCAAAGGGATGCTAACGTGGGTGGCCCTGAATGACACTGAGATACACTGTTCATCCCAAACATTCACCAGGACCTGCCTACAACTCCTTTCCCACCTGTTTCTGATCCACTCCACTCCTTGCAGCTTCCTCCCCCACCTGCAAAACAACTTAATAAAATTAGCACTGTTAATATCACCATTACTATGGTTGAAGAAACTGCGGCACAGAGAGGTTAAGTATGTAGTAACTACCTGTCCAGCTCCTGGTAATAGGCCTGGAAAAGAATCTTGATTTTGATTCTCACTGTGTAAACTTGGGCAAGTAAATTACTTAACCACTCTGACCCTCAGTTTCTTCTAATATAAATAGGGATACTAATCCCTCCCCAACAGAGGATTAAATTGGATTAAGTAAAGTATTTCACATAATGCCCAGTGCCCAGCAAGCATGCAATGAACTGCTGCTATCACTCTTAGCTGGCTCTGATCTCGAGTGCCAGCCGGAAGGAGACCATGAGAAGCAGAAAGCATGGACAACCAGATGGCCGGCCCTGGCTGGAGGTGTGGGGCGGATGTGACCCTCATAAACATTTATTAAAATTAGTTCAGTGATTTAAAAATGTACTATGCTACAGTGATTATTCATAAGTGTGAAAATAACCTGTGTACAATGTTTCAGCATTATTTGGAACATCAACAGATTGAAAACCACCTACATGTCTATTAATCAAGGACTGGTTAAATTGTTTTAAGGTTTATACAGATGATGAAATGCTATACACGGTAAAAAAAGGAGTGAGGAAGTTCTTATGTGCTGATGTGGAGCACCTTCAAGTTTCAATGTTAATTAATAATCAGAAGTAGATGATAGATATTCAGATATAAAATCTAGAAGGACACAAAAGACATATCAGTTGCCATTGGGCAGAGGAACTAAGTGGGGCTGGATGGAGAGGGGTCGGAGGAAGATGTGGTAAATTTTGTACTTTTTGAATTTTGAATGATGTGAAGGTATGACATTCATAAAATAACTAGAAATAGAAAGGGTATATTAACAGCTGTTTACTTATTCATTCACAAAGCAAACGTTTATTGAACCCCTGCTACATGTCAGGCCCTCTTCTAAGTACCAAGGACTCAGCAATGAGCAAAAGAGGCAGAAACACCTGTTCTGGTGGGACAGAGCAATAAACATAATAAATGAAGTACAGAGCACCCTGGAAGATGACAGATGGGACGGGGCGGTGTGGGGAGTAAAGCAGAGGAAGCAGAGTGGTGGTGCAGGGGGCCCACATTTAATGGAGTGGTCAGGGTAGGCCTCTCTGAGATGGCGAGAACGGAACAGAGACTTCAGGAGGCACAGGAGGGAGCACAGACGCCTGGGGAAGAGGCTTCTAGGCAGACCTGCCAGGGCTGGGCTCTCAGGGGAAGAGCATTGCACATTCAAGGAACAGAGAGGAGGCCCTTGTGGCTGAATGGGGTAGGCGAGATGAAGAGTAGGAGAAGGAGTTCGAGATAGAAGGTGGGCAGATCAGATAGGGTTTTTTAGGCCATGGTAAAGAACTCAGCTTTAATTAATTTTGAGTTAAATTGGGGACCACTGAAAGTTTGGAGTAGAGTAGGGTGATCTGACTTATGTTTTAAAGGACTGCTTAGGTTGTGGACTGAGAAAGGACCATAGGGAGGTGAGGAATGAAACAGGAGGACCGACTCAGAGGTTATTACAATAATCTAGGTGAGAGATAATGGTGATTGTGTTAGTTTCCTAGGGCTGCCTTAACAAAACTAGGCACCTTATTACAAACTAGGTGGCTTGAAATAATAGAAATATATTCTCTCACAGTCCTGGAATTTATAAATCCCAAGTCAGGGTGTGAGCAGGGCTGTGCCCTCACCAAAGGCTCCATAAAAGAACCCTTCTTTCTTCTTCCAGTAGCTCCAGGAAGCTTTGCTTGAAAGTGCAAAAGTGATCTCATGACCTCTCTCTGTGCCCCTGTGTCTCTGACCTCCCAATGCCCTTCTCTTAATAGGATTAGCTGTCAGCAAGTGTAGGGCCCACTTCGAATCCAGGATGATCTCATCTCAAGGTTCTCAATTACAACCACATAGACCCTTTTTCCAGACCAAGCCACACTGCAGGGGTTAAGATTTGGACATATCCTTTGGGGGGCCACAATTCAACCCATGACAGTGGCTTAGAACCAGAATGACAGCAATAAAGGTATTGAAAGTATTTTTGATATTTTTGAAGGTAGAGTCAACAGAATTTGAGGAGCAAGAGAATGAGTCAAGAATGACTTCACAGTTTTTGGCTGAGCAACTGGATGGATGTAGCTGCCACCAGTTGAGCTGGGAAGGCTGCAGGTGAATAAGATTGGTGGAGAGAGAGTATAGATCGGGAGTTCAGTGTTGAACATCCTAAGTTTGAGATGCGTGTTAGGCAACCAAGTAGAGGCGTCAGGTAGGCAGATGGATATAAATGCTAGAGTTAAAGAGAAGTTCTAGGCTAGAGACATAAACTTGTGAGTTGTCGTTTTTAGTCATAAACTGGATGAGACTGTCTCAACAGAGTGTGTGGGGAGGAGAGAAGAGGATCCATGTCCAGGACCTCTCCTGGGCTGTGGGCAAAGATGAATCTGGTGGTTCCTGCTTCCAAGTAACCCACAAAGACAGGTAGGTACGAACATCAATGCCTGGAAGTGTCCCACTGCCAGCCACCCCTTCTCCCAAACCAGCATCCAGCCACCATGGGGCATGACTACTCTACCTCCACACGTTTTCCAAGGGGCCAGTAGGTCATGGCTTCCATTTTTATAGACTTCTTTTAATGATTGGTTCTTTCGTGCATCCACACATATAAAAGAATAAGAGCAAGAAGAGGGAACGCCAAGCCCCTTGCACCTGACCACAGCAACCCCAAGTTCATCTCCACCACAGGAGACAGTTCCCATTTCTGATTTTTCTTTCTAAACAAAAGGCCAGTCAGATGCATCAATTCAGACAAAAATAACTCTGCTTACCTGAGCGGCATTGCCAAACTCCGTCCACCTCTGCAGCCCTCATTCCTATTTGTTAAAAGATGAGAAGACAAATATATTGGCAGATTGTCATGAAATATTTTCTCCCCAAATCTAATATACTATGTGTGATTCAAATCTATTTATACTCTTTAAAAATTAAAATCAATACTTCTGTTTGTAGCACAGCTATTTGTTCTCATCGAGTTTACCTTCACAACCAAGATATGAAGATAGAAAGTGTGGTGAGAGCTTTCTCCATTCAAGAAACTCGTGTGTTTCTGCAGGTGGCTGATGGAGCCTAGGTTTTGGAAGAGGCCACTGCAAAGCCAAGGTCAAGAGTGTCACATTTAGTGGACTGTCAGTTTAGTTATGCTTTATGGGCACAGAATGTAAGGCCTTATGGCCCATAGAGTTGTGCATTTGGGGAAAGGAGAGGTGGGAATTTGCCTACACTGCTGCAGTTTCTGTTGGTACAACTAATTCATACATTTTTAAAGATTTGTATATCCTCATATGGGAACAGAGCCTATGGACATCCTCATATACGTGCACAAAGCATATTGCAAGGATATTACCTGCAGCACTTTAGTAATAGTATAAGATGAAACAACCTAACAGTCCATTGACAAACACATTTTTGTACCATCTATAAAATGGAATACTATGTGTCTTACAAAAGGCACATAGATGGATGTAG
Source organism: Carollia perspicillata (assembly GCA_004027735.1). Lineage (NCBI taxonomy): Eukaryota > Metazoa > Chordata > Mammalia > Chiroptera > Phyllostomidae > Carollia > Carollia perspicillata. Next base: position 9,170 of record PVKM010035404.1, on the reverse strand, counting down.
TAGTTATCTAGGGCTGCCATAACAAATACCATGGGCTGGGTGTCATAAACAACAGAAATTTATTTTCTCAAAGTTCTGGAGGCTAGAAGTCTGAGGTCAAGGTGTCGTCAGCAGGTTGGTTTTTTCTGAAGCTTTTCTCTTTGGCTTGTGTATGGCCGCCTTTTCGCTCTGTGTTTACATGGCCCTCTCTCTGTGCGTACATGTGCCTGATGTCTCTGCCTGTGTCCTAATTTCTTCTTAAAAGGACACCAGTTATGTCAGACTAGGGCCCACCCAAATGACCCATTTTAACTTAACCACCTCGGTAAAGGCCTTATCTTTAAATATATTCTGAGGTACTGGGGATTAGGGATTCAACATATGAATTTTGGAGGACACAGTTCAGCCTATAACACTGGACTAACTCCAGATATTCTGACTTGGAAACATGGCCATGAAATTCTGCTTAGGGAAAAATGCAAGTGGCAGAAGAGTATATATAGTATGATCCTCATGTTGCTCTAAAAATTGTGTGTGTGTGTGTGTGTGTGTGTGTGTGTGTAAAAACATCAGCAATAATACACGCACACCAAAAGAGTTAAGAGTGGCTCTCTCTGGAGAGTAGGATTGAGGTTCAGAGGACTTCAACTTTTTATTTTATAATTGCCTATATTGTTTGTTTGAATCGTGATAACAACCAGGCAATAAGTTTGTAACTTGTTTTTCACAACTCTGGTGGGAAAAAAGGAAGGCTGCTCTTGCTCACTGGGCGGGTCCCACGACAGCGAGTGCTCCGGCATTTCATCATTGTCACCATATCCACGCCACTATGTGCCAGGTGTTTTACTACAAATCTCGTTTGCACCCTCCCAACACTGGAAGCCACATATTAGCAACCCCATTTCCCAGATGGAGTGCTTGGGCTCAGAAAGGTTAAACAATTGGCCCGAAGTCACACAACAAGTAATTGGCAGAGCCAAGAGTCAGGCCTGGGTCTTCCAGAAACCATCCATTGGGCCATGTGGTTGACTTGAATCAAATCTTCCCCTTGGTCAGGAAAACAAGCTGGGCTGTCTGCTGCTGAGTAGGGCATGGTTGATGATAGGGGATTAGTGACATTTACTTAGAGAAGAGATGCCCCTCATTGGCTACTGAGGGCAGAGCCAGGAGACGACCACGATGAGTTCTCTAACTGCTATCCCTTCAAGCTAATGTTCATGAGTGTCCACCATATGCCTTACTCTGTTATAAACACTTAACGTCTATAAGTAGATCCCTCTCAACAGCCCCATTTTACAGATGAGAATAGTGAGCTATGTCACAGATTGTTTACAAAAAGAAAGGGAATCTGAGTGAGTGTGTACTGTTGGCTTTGTGAAGGTTGCTGAATAGCTCGGGGCTCTGCTCTCAATTACTCACAATTATAATGAGGCAGGAGAGCATGAATAATACAAATTCCCTGATAATCGGAAAGGGTCAATTTAAAAAAATTGTCCAGATGGCAGTGCAAGTAAGTGAACTCACCAGTAAGTGAGATAATGGATGTTATAGGGCCAAGGGGAGTGCCTGGCACAGTGGATGTCCTCCTGGACGTGCCGGAGCTCAAACTCAGACCACAGGCCAAGGGCTAGGTGCCTAGGATGGGCACTACCCAGGGGCTAAGTGTAGGAGAGAGTGTGGGCTTATATCCAGAGGCAAAGCTGAGATCTAGGGCCAAATACAAGGGTGGGCAAGAGTAGGTTTATGGTTGTTTGTGCTTACCTAAAAGATAAATCATAAGTAAGGATACAAAATAATAAGAATAAGAAGAAGACAAATAATACAAATAGATAACACAATAATTAATAAATAATAATACAAGAATAAACTCTGTGTTTCATGTACTCACAACTATAAACCCACTTTTGCTATAGCTCAATCAGGAATCAATCTGGCTCTGAACTAGTTCTGAACACAGATGGGTCACCTTTTACTTTGAACCCAATGAGTGTTATTAGTGCATTGGTGACATTTGGCCTGCCTTGGAGCTCCGTATTTCTAGCCAACATTTTTTATTAATATCTTCAGACTGCTCAGCGTTCATTGGGGTATTGGGTCCAGCTGGTGATTTCAAGGGAGGAGCATTGTTTAAAGCAGTACACAAAGCAGGTTAGGGAAAAACAGACAAAATTCTGCAGGACAGAATGGGAACTGACAGGGATGAATGCAAAGTCATGCAGTGAGGTTCCAAATGTCATTGCACGGGTGGACTGAAGGGTCAGGCTGGGCAACACTTTACATGAAGACTTGAACTCACTCACTTGGCCACAAGTTCCATGTGACCTTAATGTGTAATATGACACAGCTGCTAGGAAAAGCTATTGCATATTTAGTCTGCATTTCTAGATGCGTAGTGTTTCCCTCAAGTGAGCCGTCCTCAGGACCGGCTGGCCCTCACTGGGGTATTGGGTCTAACCAGGAGACATCAGCAGTGGCTGTTAACCAAGGGCTGGGCTGGATCCAGCCTGCAGGCACATTTTGTTTGGTTTACAGGATGCTGTAAAAAAAGATTAAAAAAAACATCTGATCTGATAGAAATAAAAAGTTTTCAAATAGAAACCCAGATTCCATCAACGTTTGAAAAGTTCAAAAGATCTAAAAGTATTTTTTTTCCTGGCACCATCTTTTAGTGACAACACTTGGCCGGATCTGAGCAGTATCTGCTTCCTTTAGATCCAGCATGAGCTTGCCCATGTGTCCCAGGGCTCGCCACTCCCTGTGGTCCCCCAACAGTGAACTGGCAGAGAAAAGCTTCTGTGTATCCACGTCTCTATGAAAAGCAGGAAAATAAAAGACTAGGGGCCATGTGACCTCATTGGACCTGCCCTGCTATATTTATTTTCAGTTCAGTCTTGTGTCTGTAGAAGTTTGCATCTGCAGTTTGAATGCAGTATACATAGAAGAAGAAATGTCGCATACCCGGAGGTTTTGTGAGCCAGGGTTAGAATGGCTGTAGGTGTTTATCTTGGAGAAGGAAAGCCCAGAGGTTCCTGATTGTGGAGGACAGATATTGGAAGGTCTGTCACAGAGCAGAGGGACTGACTGGGCTGTGTGTTATTTCAGTGGGCAGACCAGACGATGAGATTTCCAGAAAACTAGACTTCAGCTTAACTTATACGTGAGTTTTTGAGCAACCAAGCTTTCCGAATAGGAATGAGTTGTCAAGGGAAGTGGAGAGCTGGGACAGGTGAGGCAGAAGTTGTCACGGGATAGGATAGAAAGAATGGAGGAGTTGGCGGTGCACAGGCAGGAATTTTGGTCCCGCCATTCACTGTGCCCTTGAATAAGTTACTGAATCAGATGCCTGTAAAGCAGACATTCAAATCAGACTGTTTTTTAGGGACGGGGTGAAGGTAAAGTTAAAGAGTGCGAATAAATTATTTTGTATATTGTCTGGCATGTAGTACACTTTCAACAAATATTAGCTATTATTATTTGGAGTTGGGCACAAGGTTGGATAATTTATTTCTAAGAGCATTGCCAAGTCTAAGTTCTGTGATTTTAGGTCTCATTCATCTCCATTTCCTCCTTCCAAGAAGTTGCTGAAAAGAAAGAGAATGACTGAATTTCAATCTCATTTCCTTTTATTGCTTCTCCCATCAAAGCACTTCTAACTCACAAAACGGCCACCAGCTAACCATGTAACCTGCAGACTTTATTTTTAGCTTTTTCTATGGCCTCTTCTTTTGTAGCAGACATCCTGGAAGTCTGCAAAGTTCTGCAGAAGATATGATCATTTGGAAATGTGTGCTCATCTCCATTGCTTCAAGTTCAAAGTCGATTGCCCTAAGACCTTTACTCAGTAGCGGTGGTATCAATGGGCTGAATCAAGTTCAAAATCAATCAGCTTCTTATGAAATGAACCTAGAACAAGCAGACAGGCAAATATAAAATGCTGAGCCATTAAACTGAGACAGGGACCTCTCCCTTTGGGCATGGGAAAACTGTGTGCTGGCTGTTTGGGCCGCTGGGCTTGTGGTTTTATGGCTACATTTGGTAGAGAAGGGGAAATTTTTGAAAAAGACACAGCTGTTTTCTTTTTCTAGCAGAAGCTGGTAGTGGCAGACACTGGGAAATTTATACCCACTCCTCCTTCCTTCTTATGAGTCAAACACCCACTGTGTGCCCAGGTAGTCAATCTCCTTTCCCCTGCTGTGCAGCTGGTTCTGACCGATGAAACACATGCTATTTCTCATTACATGAGCATGACAGATCTCCTAATGTTTAAGTCACTGTGTGTGAGGTGTTCTATTACTTCCAGCCAAACAGAACCTCCACAGTTCTTGAATCCTCAACTGGGTGTCCAACCATTCAGTTCAATTCTGACACTGTCTACCTGAGGTTGGCATCAGACCCCACAGGGTAAGGGCTCAGTCCCACAAGACTGTACCCACCTCAGGTATAGTCACGTACTTCTGACCAATCAGCTATAAATCAGGGGTTCTCATGAGCCACCCCCACCACAATGTCAGGTCTGATAATTTGCTAGTACAGCTTTACTTATGCTTACAGGTTTATGGTCTCTCAGGAACAGCTCAGTGGAAGAGGTGCATAGGGCGAGGTATGGGTTGCATATTTGGTGGGGCTTTCAGCCCTTTTCTGGGCTCCACCCTGCCAGCACTTCCGTGAATTCAGCAGCCTGAAAGCACCTCGAACCCTGTTATTTAGAGGTTTTTATGGAGATCTCATTACACAGGTGATCGAACTCAATTTCCAGCCCCTCTCCCCTCCCTGGAGGTGGGATAGAGTAGGGCTGAAAATCCCAACCCTTTAAATGCCTTTGGTCTTTCTGGTGACCACCCCCATCTGAAACTATCCAGGGGTCCCAGCCCCCAGTCATCTCATTAGCATACAAAAGACAGTATCATTCAGGAGATGCCAAGGGTTTTAGCAGTTCTGTGCGAGGAACCAGGCACAATGACCAAATATTTATTTTTTACTTTTTATTATACCACAGAATCCTAATCCAATTCATAAGATCAACTATTCATTAGGTGTTTCCATTAATTGTCACTGTGTAACCAAGTACTCCAAACTTAGTGGCTGAAAAGAGCCACCGATGTATTATTTCTCATGACTCTGTGGGTTGACTGAGGCTAGCTGGCCAATTCTGCTGCCCGTCTCTCTTAGGGTCCCATGTGTTTGCAGTCAGGCAGTCCAGGATGGCTTTACTCAAATGTCTGGCCCCTTGCAGGAAGAGCTTAAAGACTGGGTCCTCTCTTTCTCTCTACATGGTCTTTCCACATGGCAGCTGGATCCCGAAAGGAAGCATTCCAAGAAGGTGCATTCCAATGTACAAGGATTGATCAAGAACTTTGCTAATGACCCATTGGCTAAGCCCAGAGTCAGTGTGTGAGGGGACTCCACCAGGACCACCCAGTTAAAAGTCTACCACACCAGGATGCTGTAGAATTGACACATTCTTTATGTAGAGGAGAGAACTACACAACCCCCAGGTCTCTCCTACAAAGTGGATTCCTTTTTACAATGTTTTTCACTATTTCATCCTTTTGCCTTTCTTACTTTACTCTTTTTATTTTTCTCTCTTAAAAACTAGCCCTCTACCCCCCAAAGCAAAGAAATGTGCTGAATTCCTACCGAAGCACACCTGTGAACAAGAATCTAGGAAAGAGGAGCTGAACCCTTTAACAAGTGTTATAAACTGATAGCCTATAGACATGTTTTGATTGGAGCTCAGTTTTCAAATGCAGGGAGATTTCATATTAAACTTCAGAGTCCCGGTTTCTCTTGAAAATTCGAAAGAGCATGCTCTTCCTGGGCCCTCGTTCTTCCATGACAGTAGCAGGCAAGAGCTGAGTTGAGGCTCCCGTTTCAGATCAGCCAAGGGTCTCCACTTTACCATAGTCCCCACCACTCCTTGTTGTCTTGTTCAAATTGGAGCCACTGGTTCTAATTTGACTTGTCTGCTTCATTCACTTCCTTCTATTATCTGTCTGGCCTCTGAGGTTTTGGAGCTATAACCCCTGCTTTAAACTTAATCTGAATTCTCTCTCTCTCACCATCCTCCTCCCTAATTTAACTCCCCTGAATAAAATGTGCTCATTGTTGTTTCCCATTCACTCACCATAATTCCATTACTGTGCCTTATCTAAAGCCTTTCCCAGCTTGAGGTCAGCTCATCAAATAATGCCTTGTCTTTCATTTGAGCGGTGAGTGCCCCAAACCCCACCTCCTTTAGAAGCCTAGCCTGACTTAATTGTAAAGCAGTGGTGGATCATCTGGATTCAACTGTGTTTAAACCCAGGGCTTAAGGATTCTATTCCTAATGGCTCAGGCCAAATCTTGATTACAGATGCCACTGTTTCTGGATTATAGAAAGAGGCCCAAGACACAAGGATGGAGTTTTCATGTAAAGTAATATTCTGATGTGAGGACTGAGGAACACTGCTGAACCCTTTCCAAAGAGACACATTTGGCTCAAATCTGGAGAATCATTGAAGGCAGTGGCTCTCAAATTGTGGTCCTCAGAGGGGCAGCCCTGGCATCACCTGCAAGCTTGCTAAAAATGCAAAGCCTTGGGCACTACCCTGACCCAGTGGGTCAGACACTGATAGAAATGGAGCCCAGCAATGGGTATTTTAACAGGCCTTCCAGGTCGTTCTGATGCACTGACCTAGAGCCATACACACCGTTAGGCCTCATGGTTCCAACTGGAGCTAAGCAGAGTAAGAGGATGGCTCCCCACAGGGCAGCTGGTTCCATTGCCTTTTTTATGTTTTCTGAAGTCCCTCCAGGCTGCAAGTTAGTGATTTCCAAAGTGGCTCAGCATCGGCACCGCCAGAGGAACAGTGTCCAACTTATCTTGCCCCACCTGACCCCTGCCGCCACCATTCCGGATCAGTAGGTCTGGGGGCTGGAGCCCAGAAGTGTGCAGCTCTGACAAGCTGCCGGGTGACACCATTGATCACTTAGGCTTGGAAACCATTTGTACAAAGTACCTGTTAATGGGTTCATGTCTTTTCTCCTCTCACTAAGCACAGGTTGGGCAATTTGACACTGGAGTTCCTAAAAAACCTCTTTCAAAGCCTGTTAATCTTGCCGCTAGTTTTAGAAGGACCCTGAGTGGTGGCACCGGGGCATCTGTGGAGTGACACACCTGTATGCACACCACACCACTTCTGCGTGCAAACTGCAGCTCTCCCACCCACATGCCCACTTGGCCAAGCAATTTGGTCCGCCTGCCCTTCGGGGCTTTCTTGTAATAGCATCTGACCCATAATATGCTTTCTGCCTGGCCACAGGGGATTGTTTGCAGACCTTCTGGAGGGTTAATAAATAAATGATGGGCTTCTTTCTGGCCGCAGGAAACCATCTCAAGGTCAATGATATTGCAGAGCAGGGCTTTTACAGAGCTTGCTAAGATTTAAAAAATCATCAGCTTCCACTAACCACATTACCTCTTTTCTGAAACTTTGAAGCTTTGCTGCTGCAAAAGGAGCGCAATTAAGCCTCGATAAAATTTTAATAGCGGGAATTATGCACTCTGCAACCAGCCTACAATTAGCTGTTGCTATGCTACGGGCAGAACCTAATCATGATAATGAGGCAAACAAAGGGAGGGAATTAATCAGGGCTGTAAGGTTAGTGCACAGCCGGTTCCATCTCAGAGCACTGATTTCTGAAACACAGCAGTTGGGCCCCTGGGAAATCTCAGTCCTACACAAGGTTAGATTAGCTGGTGTGGGGTTGGTGTGTGCGCAATTTTCAAGTAAGAAAAGCTGCTTGCGATATCATTCCTACCACCACTATGTGGATGCATTCACTTAAGAAAGTGATGAGGCCCCTACTGTGTACAGGGAACCGTGCTAGATTCTGTGAAACTCTGCTATACAAAACACAAACCTGACCTCTAGGTCCTTGCTATTCCAACGGTTGTAATTGAATGAGCAGTATCAGTAGTACCCAGGAGCTTGTTAGAAATGCAAAATCTCAGACCCATTCCAGACCTTCTGAATCACAGCTGGATTCTAACAGCTGCTGTATAGGCCCACCAAAGTAGAGATGCCCTGCTCTAGGAGATTTCAACCTAGTAATAATAACAGTTGCTATTATAATTATAACAATTATTGTTTCTACCAGGTTCTGAGTGAGGAATTCTACATGTGTGATTATTTCATTTAATCTTCACTATAGCCAAATGAGGTTCTCCCCTTTGTGCATGTGAAGAAATTGAGACTCAGAGAAGTTAAGAAACTTGCCCAAGGTCACTGAACTAGTAGGAAGAGGAAACAATCATAATTCCAGGGTTTTCTGATTGTAAAGTCTGGGTTCTTAGCCCCTGGTCCAGAATGCCTCCAATCACACAGATGAAGAGTGAATGAAGATAATCACAATTCAGATTAGCATAAGATCATAAGCGAGTGCAAACAGAATGGTTTTAAGAGATCGTAAAGGGGTCATGGTCCCTTTTGGTTGGTGTGCTCAGGAATGGAGGAAGCAGCGTTTGAGCTGGGATTTGAATAAGTAGGATTTGTATAGACATAAGGGTGGGAAGGGCATTCCAGGCAGCAGGATCAGCAGAAACAAAGCACAAAACTTGAAGGCATGAAGAATGCCCTTGGGACTAATGAGTAGAACACTTGTACAATATGTGTGTGAGGTGGGGCTGGGTTATGCAATGTCCTGAATGTCAAGATAAAGGTTTGAGTGACACTAGGAGGTGATGAGGGTCCATGGAGAGTATCTGAGGTGGGGATGTGTCACGGTCTGGTCAAGCCTTAGAGAGTGCTTCTTAGATGTCATGGACTGGGTCGAGAAGAAGACCAGAGGGAAGCCTGAGAGCTTCAAGTTACTATGGGGTCTGTGGGGTCTGAACAGGTGTGAGTGAGATGGGAAAGTCAGGGGAGCCGAGACATCCTCCTTGGGGATGGGGGAATAGGTCACTGGGGCGAGTCAGAGTCTCCAACTCCAGGCTCCAGCCTTGGGGACTGGGGGAGCACTGAGTCAGAGAGGAAAATGGTTTGGGGAGAAAAATGACAGCATGGTTTGAGATTTGTGACATTTGACATGATTCACAGCCTCTCAGCAGTAACACCAATGTTCATTCCACAGGCATGTATTGAGAGGGTCAGTAAAATGAATAAGGCACAGAGCAAACGAGTGACAGCTCGTAGTACCTGAGGACCATATGC